>LPNX010631513.1:33689-73800 GCA_001517045.1 Pseudotsuga menziesii
TATTTTTCACTCTACTCAAATCAAGTCAACAAGTCAAACAAATATCAAGCAATAATCACTTACAACACTGTCAAAGTTTGTCATTATCAATCCAAATCCACTTAGGTCAAAGAAACAATGATCAACACTTATAAAACTAGTTTTCAAAGAAAACATTTAGGTTGATCAAATAAATAACTTGCAATATCTAATACTTACATGTCAACTTCTCATTCAATACTACACTTCTACAACAATCAAGATAAACACCAAGATCTATGCCAACAACTTCCAAGATAATCATCAAGATCTATATCAATATCACATCAATATATATGGCAAGAAAGCCATCACCATAACCTCCATAACATATTAAATAGATATACCAATATATAGCCTCACATACTAAGATCAAAGATGAACTCTATCCATGAGAGACATGTCCCATTATAAGAGAAACCATGAAGCATGAACCATACCTTATTGAAGATCACAAGATGAATAAATAGTAGCAATACCAAAATAATCTCTATATCCTTTCATCACATATCCCTCATAACAAGCTTTCCAACCAGCCAACAATTTTGTAATTCTGATTCCGAATGAGAAAGATATGTCAATTTTAGTGAAGATGCCCAGAAATTTTTCTGTCACACAATTTCGCACTTTTCTCCAAAATGTGCGAAATTCCTAAGAGAATTGGGGATGAAAAAATGAAATGTTTGATATTCTATTTATATGGGTTGTAGAGAAAATATTACCTTGATCCGACATGCAATTCAAAATTACAAATAATTAAATTCTTTTTTGTTTAGTCGGCTCACCCAAAAAGGTGGGGTAGCCCAACTTCAAAAATTCATATCTCTTCAACCGTAAGGAGTTAGAACATGATCCACATATTAACGGAAATGGATTGATGAGGACTATCTCCCTATGATGGGTTTATTTGCAAATTCTTGGTCTAATACCCTTAAATTCTTCAATATGCAAGGACATCAAAGACCGCACACATAAGGGTGCCAAAGACCATACCACTAACTAGAAGAGTTTCAAAGTATTCTTCAACATATCAAGGAACATATGTGGGCTCTTACCTCCATCTACATCCCAATATCCATATAACCACAAATAGGACCATACATCATCATGGTTCAATGTCTCCATTTCATTAAAAACATATCCAATGGTTCCACTATATATCTTCATCACTATAAGAGTACCAACACCCCAAAAGAGGGGTACAAAGACCTCACCACTAGTTTGCAACACCTTATGGGCTTCATATGCATGATCATAAGGCTACTACATGGCAATGACCATATAGTGTCTAAGGGACATCAAAACATTTATGTGGTTTTGTTACGGAGAGAAATTCCTATGGCTTGGGGTACCACAATAGATAGCTTGACTCCAGAAATCAATCCTTTCCAATATGCAATAGAAATTAAATGTCTAACACTAAAGGACCAGACCTCATACCTTATTTCGGATGGTTGAAGTAGATCCCCGTTGAGCTTTCCAATCTTCATCTTGAATTGATATATTACTTCCTCAACAACAAGTAAACAATACAAGCATTGTATATATCATGGTGTTAGATCTATTCTAGCATATATAATCAGTAATGTAAAAGCATTTGACATAATCCCATAGGATAAAATATTCATTCAAACAAACATTATTGGACAGGAAAAGATACTTCTATTAATATAAATCAGAGATTACAAGATACAACCTCTGACAGCACGTTTGCGAACCAGAGAAACTGAATCCCCCACTTGGGCCTCCACCACTTCAATCCTCCATCTCTCGATAGCAAGCTCACAAGCAAAAGGCAAGCTTGGGAAGAACACAAAAGTGCTCCAAGGGACAAAGGGATGTAGACTCAAGCATAAGTTCCTGCAACAATGGACTATAGTTTCTTTGCTCACAATTCTCTCTTATGCCTTCAATGTACCAAGTGGTTCCTTATATAGCTTTTCAAAGGGGTAATGAAATATTGAATTCGAGCGATCTCAAGGAATAGGGAAGGCCAGGAGTCAAATGAGTCGGATCCATGTCAAAGAAAACTCCAAAAGGATTTGGATTATGCACACATCCCGATGTACGTGGTTTTAGTGGTCAAACCTGCGTATATACGCACTTATAGGTTAAAAAGTCGCGTGTATCATTTTTCATGTGTTTTTAGGGATGATCAAGGAAACATCAAAGGACAAAAAATGGTCCATGGGGTCTAAGGAGTCTGCAACGGGACAGGGGAAGGCCATACAAAGTGTGATTCACCTGGAGTGGTGAAATCTGCTATAGTAGATGCCCCCTAATGTGTGAGGTCAGAGGGGTCATACGATGGCCGAAATACATTATAAGTCCATCCCAAAAGTGGAGTGATGAAGGATCCCAAATGGAAGACCAGGCACCTAATCAGCATAGTACACTAATACAACTCTGCATATAACTGCAAATACATATAGCAGTCCCAGATACATAAGAGTACAATGGCAATGAATAGGCATAATACATGATATCACATATGTGGTCATCGCCACGTACAATATACATAGATCAGAATCTCCATGATGAAGATATACAAAGGACCATGATCTCCAAAATGGCTGAAGATATATAATAGATCAAGATCTCCATAGTGGCTGGAAATATCTGATGTATACTGGAATCAAGTCATGAGAGCTGAAATCTCATGAACACTGGCACAATCAAGGAGGTAGCATATAAGAGATGACACCAATCTGGAAAGTCTTCTACACAAACCACTATGAGTACATGTCCTACTACGCGACTAGAGGTGTCGAGGTCAAACATAGTAGTCCATCGTCTAATTACCGGTCATTAATGTATATCGTTAACAGACGCGAGATCACCCACCGATAATGAAAATGGGAATCAAGGTACTAGAGTGCAAACTAACAAGTGTGAATAAATGTGTTGAGGTCGAACACTTGAGAGGATCCATCGATCAGTGGGCATTGATGTATTCCCAAAGACTGTCGATGGCGAGAGAACCTGCCACTGATGACTGCAAGTCTCAAGGCACTCAGAATGAATCTAGATTCCAATCCCAGAATAAATGATCTGAAGTCGATGGGATGAAATCCCCTGGAAGGAGGGCATTAAGGCAACCCCCATCATCCAACACGAGCTACTCAGCAAAGCTATATAATGTGGAAGGAATCGATCATAAGGTGCACGAACTAGTAACTGTACCGAGAATGACCGACATGCAAAGTCAAGATAACTGAGGAATGGCCGACTCAGGTTTCAACTTCCTTCGAACAAGAGAATAACAGTGTATGGTGACTGAATGAAGGCAGCATAAACTCGATATACAAACTGGGACATCTCTGTGACATAGGAGGCATCGACATAGGCTGCATAGGGACTGGAAGCTTAACCAGTTGGTGGAGATAAACTCAGATAAACAAGTACAGCTCCTAAAGTCCAACTATAACCCAACCAATGGATGTGATACACAGTGATCTATTCAAAGGTGACACGACTCGACAGCTACCACAGATAACATTTTTCCTTGTCCGGCTTTTTTATTTTTTGATTTTTTTTGGACTTTTTCAGTTATTTAAAAAGCTTGAAAAAAGAATAAAATAGCTTTATAGTTACAGACTAGGAAGAGACGAGTGTCACAAGGGAAAACAAACTAGTTCCAAGCAGTGGAACATACCTATGCTCAATGCAAGGATACATGTGTAGGATATCGACACTCGGGGGAAAATCCCCTCCCGGTAAAAAGGGAAATCAAGCTGTGAAGGATATAAAAAATGGCTCTGCATGGCTAGACATGAGACCAGCTCGGGCGATATGACTGAAACGCAATGTCAAGGAAGCCGGCATAAATCTCAATAAGGTAGGCAAAGCTCATGATAATGCATTCACAACTTGACATAAGGGAGTCCTGAGGGAAATAGGCCAGCATAAGATCAAGAGGAGTATGAGGCTCTTGCGAAATGTCATGGCAGTACTATACAACGGACTCCCACACCCTAAAGGAGAAAATGTCAGCATGGGCACCAAATTCAAATAAGGCTCTAACTAGGGTACCCATGTAAGGTGAAGCTCTACCACTCATATCATGCCACTTCTAAAGAATCAAGAAGGTTCTGTGACATAATAGAGTGGGTTCGTACCTAAGGTCATGGTGATATGGTCATAAGGTCATGCAAAATGCAAACGGTGGTGAAACCTAACCTATATGCTAGTTTAGACATGATACCTGAGATCAGAATGAACGGGTCAATCCAATGGTTGAAATGACACTGAAAAAGGTCTTCTACATCACAAATTATGTCAAAAACGGTCCAAAATGGTTAGAAAATGTCGAAACTATAGGAAAGGGGGTAAAAATTTTCAAATATTTGAAAAAATTTCTATAAATAGTAAAAAATATAAATCATTTGAAACTTTTACCCATTTGAGCTCTGATTTTCAACTGCAAATTCCAGGAGATCCAGACGGCGAAATTCACAACCGTTTCTTCCAGGTATTTACTCATGCTCTCCTCTTGCATTTTGATATAATTTTTATATATTTTGATGGTCAAATGAGTTCTTTAGGCCATCCCAAAATGTGTGCTGTGTCCCACGTGGAAATCGAGGCTTTTTTCACGTATAGGGCTAGATATACGCAGAAAAGGGCCTCAAACCCACGTACATACGTGGTTGTTTTCAAAACAGTCGTGTATGAGGCCGCGCATATGATTTTTCAATAAACTAATGGGTAATTTTGCAATTTCTTTTGTAGGATGGTGCTAGAGTGGAGAGAGTGTGAGCATGGTGAAGTAGAGGAAGCAGTAAGGGCCGACTTAATGGCTCAACAAGCTCTTTGTGTGTGTGGACTCTACAAGTTTTGGTGTCTTGGTGGTTTGAGGGCCAAACCAAGACTGCTACAGATGCTGGTAGACTATTGGGATCCAGATTTAGAGTCCTTTCATATTGATGGGATGTCCCTCACCATAGAGGTGGAGGACATGTACTTTATCACAGGGCTTTCTAGACAAGGGGAGGTGGTGAACCTTCATTCCCGTGGTGGGCCAGGAGGTGGCTTGACTATCAATGAGTACATAGCCGTGTACTGTTATCCAGACACTAAGAAGGTGGGGAGTCAAGTCCCTACCACTGCTATACAGGTGCTGGGCCTAAAGGCCATATTACTGATGCTAGGCAGGATAGCAGGCTTAGCATCACTCCACCAGGCCTCTCGGCCTCTGATGTTCTATGCAGTGGAGTGCATGAGACCCACAATCTATGACTGGAGTACTACACTACTGAGCAACATGAAACACCAGCTCAGTGAGTGTAAGGTAGGCAGGGTGCAGAACTTCGGGTTCAGTAGTATCTTGAGCACGTTTTTCTTCGAGCGTGTTCCAGGATTGAGCCCTAGAGTGGACATTCCTCTCCACGGGGTTCGAGATTCGGCCCAACGACATTGGGAAAATGCTATGCGCAGACTGGGGGGTGGTAGGGTGGCCAACCCATATCCAACTGACTTCTTTCCATGGTGGCGACGACAAATATTTTCCATTGATGACTACCCCTATGCAGGGATAGATTTCCGGGGGGATCCAGACATGCCATTGCCACCAGGATCAGCATATGGTGATATAGGTAACGAATCTCGACCCTCACTCTTTTTAAAATTTTGATTTATTTAATTTTTTTTTGTATTTTCTTGATTATGTGGAATCAAAAAGACATGTTTTTGCACGACAATACATAGTGACATCTACCATTTGTGTGTAGATGTGGGACCACGGTGGCCAGAAGGCTTCCCTCGTCATAGACGAAGGGGAAGAGGGGATGACATCACGGGTGTGGATGTGGAGTGAACACTCCAGAGCATTCATACCAACTTTGTGAGACTGAATCAAAGAGTTCCCATGGCGTAAGTCGAGGACTTTCCTGAGGCCATGCAGTGGTAGGTGGTGGGTGTACCATGTTCATGGGTGCATTTATTTCAACGGCTAGCTAGAGCCGTAGTGACATTCCATGATCACAACCCTCCTCCTCCTCCATAGGATTAGACACCTGGGAGTGTATACATTTTGTACGACCGTGTATTATATGATGGTGGCTTTAAAAGCCCCAAATTTTGTATCATGACACTGTGTATTATCAGATTTTTGATGTATATAAAAAAGTTTTATGGTGATCGATTTATTTATTTACATGTGTAAAAATTGTGTTTGTGATTAATTTATTGTGAATGAAACAAATTCCAATCTAACACGTAGTTAGCATATGAGTCAGCAATTTGATTATTATTTCTTGGAATGTGTATATATGTTATATTGTCAAATTGTCGTTGTAATAATCTCACATGTAAGAACCTTCTCAATAACGTCGGATCTCTTACATGGTACAAACCATTGAGCTGTGACACTACTAACTCCGAATGAAGACGTACCTCAAGAGATAGAACGCCATGCAAAATGGAATCCCATAGAAGCTCAATAACGGCGCTATATTCAGTAACATTGTTGGATGATGGCCGTAGACATACACCTCCTGAAGATAGTACCTGACCCATAGGAGTATAAATCACCCAAGCAGCAGAGGCTGAGTGTTGAGTGTGACGGCTTGCACCATCCACGAATCCTATGTAGGTGGAAGATTCCATTGACATCTGCCAAAAGAAACGGAAACTAAACACAAACCCGATCACGATAAGAAAAAGACCAAACTATGCATAGCTGTACAATAATATACAACAAGCATCCTTGGCTAAAGATCATGCATAGTATTTTTTGAGATAGAGCCCATTTCTAGGCTCCGCCAAAGTTGTTCCTTCGTAATCCACTAAATCATACACACCCTTCTCTAACACACATTTGACCACGTAAGGACCACGCCACATAGGATTAAATTTCCCTGCCCCCAAGGGTTCTTTCAGTTGATCCCACAAAAGGACCAAGTCTCCTTCACTAAACACTCTTGGACGGATAGACTTATCGTACTGGACCTTAACGCGATGCTTATTAACCTCTAGAGCCACCAAGGCATCTCGACGCTGCTCGTCAAGTTGCTCAAGGTGAACCAAACGCTCCTCCAAAGGTGAAGTGTCTGGTAAGAGTTCCACAGCTAGCTTCAACAAAGGAATCTCGCATTCAACCGGCAATATCGACTCCACTCCATGTACAAGCTGATATGGAGAAAAACCAGTGGCAGTCTTAATCGTGGTTCAATATTCCCACAAAGCAGGATATAACATAATGTGCCAATTCGTCTTGCTTTGTACGATGGTTCATTGGAGAATGGATTTGAGTGATTTATTCACTACCTCTACCTATCCATTCACTTGGGGGTAGTAAGAATGCTCTTGCTTATACCCTAACTTGGATGCCAACTCTTCCATCATACGGTTCTAAAAGTGCGAGCCATGGTCAGTGACAAGCTCTTTCAGAATCCCGAACCGAGTAATGATTTGGTTGAATACAAAGTGAGTGGATGTCTCACCAATGGATTTTACTGTAGGCATAGCCTCAGCCCATTTCGTGAAGTAATAAATAGCCACTATAATGTGATTGTGCCCCCCAGCCGAAGCTGGGTTGCAATCCATAAAATCGAGCCCCCACTTAGTGAAGGGACTGGCGGTGATAATGGGATGTAACAGGGTAGGTTTCGAGCGCATATTATGTGTGAACACTTGGCAAGGGTGGCACCTCTTGACTGCATCAACACAATCCTTGAATATTGATGGCTAGAAATAGCCCGCTCTCAAAATATTTTGAGGTGTAGAAAGCCCAGATAAATGACCACCACACACCCCTCCGTGGAAATCATTTAGCACAACCTCAGCCTCTTCATGAGTTAAACAACATCATAAAATAGAATCTACCCCACGGCGGTACAAAGTATTGTCCACTATAAGGTAGTTCTTAGAGACGTGACGTAATCGTCATCGTTCATCTCGCGAGAGGTGAGTAGGGGTCTTCTGTGTTTGTAAATATACTATGATATCCTCGTACCATGGGTCTAATGTTGATATTAAGAAGATGTGTTCATCGACAAACTTATCTTCACAAACCAACTCCTCGACCTCACTTGGGAAATCCGATATAAGCTCTGCAAAAATTAAAGACTTCTTCGATTTTGCCGAAACAAACTCGAGATCAAATTCTTACAGAATGACAATCCATTTATTATATTTTCCCCCAATCATCCTACAAGTGAGGATGAACTGAAATGGATTGACATGGGCCACAACCAAGGTATGGCGAAGGAGAATATAATGTCTCAAACGCTAAACCACATGTACGGTAGCTAAAGCAAGCTTCTCGACATGAGAATAACGAATTTATGCGTCAATAAGGTTTTGGCTCAGATAATATATGACATGCTCTTGAACCAAAACCATACCAATCGTCTCTAAGGACACGGCCACATATAATAGAAAATCACAGCTATAATCCGGAGGACTAATCACCGGGTCCGATGCTAGGGCTCGCTTGAGTGCATCGAAGGACTCCTGGGCTCGCTCACCCCATTCAAAGGGAGTATCCTTCTTCAAGAGACACATGAATCCTCTAGTCAAATTGGCAAAGTTGACAATAAATCTTCATAAAAATTTTACCATGCCTTGCAAACACTGAAGATGACGAATATTCTTCGGGGGAGATCTATTCTAGCACATATAATCAATAATGTAAAAGCATTTGACATAATCCCATGGATAAAATATTCATTCAAACACACATTATTGGACAAGAAAAGATATTTCTATTAATATAAATCAGAGATTACAAGATACAAGCTCTGACGGCACGTCTGCGAACTGGAGAAACTGAATCCCCTACTTGGGCCTCCATCACTTCAATCCTCCATTTCTCGATAGTAATCTCACAAGCAAAAGGCAAGCTTGGGAAGAACACAAAAGTGCTCCAAGGGACAAAGGGATGCAGACTCAAGCATAAGTTCTAGCAACAATGGACTATAGTTTCTTTGCTCACAATTCTCTCTTATGCCTTCAATGTACCAAGTGGTTCCTTATATAGCTTTTCAAAGGGGTAATGAAAGGTCGAATCTGAGTGATCTCAAGGCATAGGGAAGGCCAAGAGTCGGATCCATGTCAAGCAAAACTCCAAAAGGATTTGGATTATGCACACATCCCGATGTACACGGTTTTAGTGGTCAAACCCGCGTATATACATGCTTATAGGTTAAAAAGTCGCGTGTATCATTTTTCATGTGTTTTTAGGGATGATCAAGGAAACATCAAAGGACAAAAAATGGTCCATGGGGTTTAAGGAGTCTGCAGCAGGACAGGGGAAGGCCATACAAAGTGTGATTCACCTGGAGTGGTGAAATCCTCTATAACAGGGTTCAAGACTTACACTTTCAAGGACACCAAGGACCCCATAAGAATGGGTTCCAATATACCACTATAGGTGTGGGTTCCAACACCTAAGTCTCCACATGCAAGAGGATCAAAATCTAATATTGTGGACTCAAGGACCCCACAAGAACTTAACAACCTCAAGACCATCCAATGCAAGCAATGGGATTCACCGTCAACACATCAAATACTTTACACACATGAGCCACATCATCCATCCAACAACCAATCAAGAGACTAAAACAAGTACAAGCATAACAAGCAGCACAAAGACTAGTAACCAAATATCAACCATGAGTAAGGAACTCGACAATGGACTCAAATGGGACCAAGATACAACTTAGGGGCACTTGAGCAAGTCAATGGGAAACCAGGGATTTTGTCATTGTTCCAAGGCCTCCAAGGGCTTCAATCTTGGGCTTGGACAAGGTCAAAAGGGCTCCTCTTACACAAACAACCACAAACTAAACACTAACCCTCAGGGGCTCCACAAGGAGCACCAAGGACTCAATAGCTGGCATCAATGACCATACACTGTTGGCATCAATGAAAAATTAATCAACAAAATGAATACATCTAGGGAACCCAAGTAATCTGGATTCTTTACACATGGTTAAAATAAGCTGGGTGTAAATTTGAATTATTTAGTTTTGATCAATGGCTACAATGAAATTATTTCCACCCATGGGGGTCATGTCTGAAATTTCCATGGAACATTTCTATCCAATCTTCTTTACAATTTAAAGTCAATTACTTCACATGTGATTTCTGCATGATTTATTCTTTTATTCAAAGTCAACTAAACTGAAACATTTTATCATTAGTCATCTTGGCAGCACTTCAAATTTAGATAACCAATGTGAAAGTATTGACCAAAAATATCAAAAATGAAAGTCTCAACTTGTGCATTTTATCATTAGTAATTTCGGCAGCACTTCAAATACCAATGCAAAAGTCTCAACTTGTGCATTATGACTGAATCCTGGAAATATCCTTGTTTATTGCAAAGATAGTCTAATGTTGTCAACCTTGTTCCTTAACAGACCAAGGAAACATATGACACTGAGAGGAATGGAAAGCATTTCAAAGTTGGAGAGAGTAAAAAAGACAAGGATGAAATAAAGGACAAGCTTGAAGAAAGTAAGAGTGCTAAAACAGTTGAAATCTGTCCTAAACAAACAATAGATGATGCCAAACCTTCTACTTTTCTAGTCAAACAAGATTACATTCATCTAAGGGAAAGAAGAGGCCAAGCGATTGACAACCACATCCTGGAAGAGAGGGTATGGTTCCCATTTTCTTAGCGAAATATTTGATCAACATTTTGTCTTTCAAATATTAATTTTTTCCAATAAAGATATATTTTGAAGTGATTTGAAAGAAAATAGCAAATTCAGTTTCTTGAATGATAATTAAGACGAGAAAAGATCAGTAAACAGATGAAACATTTGCAAGATCTTGTTCCTGGATGTACTAAGGTACTTCTATTTGGCAAAGACCTGAGAATGAAAGAAGGTGTTTTGTGCATCAACAAGCTAATCTTGAGAAATTATTGTTCTTGAATATAACTAGGAAAGCAGTTATGCTTGATGAGATAACCAACTATGTACAAACGCTACAGTGTCAAGTGGAGGTATGCAGATTCAGTGTACTTAACATATGACCAATGTGATTAACATGCTCTAGACCAGGTTTATTTTGTAACATTCATTCTTCAGTTTTGGCTATTTTGTTATATTGCAGTTCCTCTCTATGAAACTTGCAATTGTTAATCCAAAGCAGGACTATAATATGGAAGGAGGTTATCTTACTAGAGATGTAAGTTGTTTAATCTATTGAGAAGTTAAAATACTATTTTTTCTCAATGTTGGAATGCGTTCCTCAAGAATGTCAAACCTGGAATTTATGAAATATTACTATAGATGGCCAAAGGAACAAGTTCTTTAGTGGTTAGATTGCAACCAAGCACACATCATATGATATGCTAAGAGTTAGATAGCCATTCACATTTAGGATCCTTAACAATATATTAGGAATTTTTTCACAGATGAAGCTATTGAGATTGAGGATAGTTTTGTTAGTCTATGCTTCTACACAGTAGTTCCTTATTCTTTTGTTTTCTCTGTACCAATTTTTTACCTTTTGTAGATTGTAGCCATGTTTGGTTTCTCTATTTATTATTTTCTAGTATTTGTTAGCCATTGTTTTGCATTCATTGATCAAAATTTATATTGCAATTAAAATTAAAATTTAAAACAAATGTATTCTCTTTCAGTTGTGTGGCTTAGTTACATGTGTTGCATCCACATTGCTCGTCAATAAGTAAGATGTTTTCTCCTGACACAACTGTAGTTGCTTCTCAGATTAACCAATCATAAAAAAATCCCTTGCAACATGGCTTGCAATGTAGAGCAGTCAGGCAAGAAGTTGCAATCAAAGGGATGATGAATTCACTATTTACATGCATGAATGGCTATGTAGATCTTACTTTTCAGGTAGCATGTAGTTTAAATTGTTAGTAAATAGAGACATTCATCTTGTAAAGTGATCCATTATTCTTAGTCAGTACATAGTATTCAATCATTAGCACTGAGTTACACTTCCTTGAATATTCAATTGTTGTAGATGTCACATGTCTAGGATGATGAGTTCCAAAATGCAGTTGACAGAGCAATGGATCAAAACAAACCCCCTCTTTTGAAATCATAGGGATTCCATGGTAAGTGCAAATCTTGATAAGGTTTCCTTTTCCTACTCTGTTTTTTTACCATGGAAAATATATATATATATATATATATATATATATATATATATATTGTTGAGGGGGTATATGAATATATTTTCTTGCAGGATTTTTACCTACAAGGCAGATGAAAGTTGAGCTTTGAATTTTAAATATTTCCTGGATATATCATTTTAAGGGGATTTGTTGTTGTTTTGGCATTCTTCAAAACAAGATTATGGGGATCTAAGAGCACCTAATAGCAAGGGAAATGGAATTGTGACATGCTTACTACTCAATATTCCAGCTGAATCTAAGAACCTCAATGTTCTTATTATCTGTACATAGATCACATATCTTTGAGACGTGACTGTGACTGATTAAGATGATCATCTCAGAAACATTGAGATTTTCTGAAGAGAATTTGGCCCAATTTAGATGTACAATTTAGATTGCTAGTTCTCTTCATTAATGTGACAATTTATTTTGTCTTATAGTTAAACTTCTCTTTGAATTGAGGACTATTACAACATTGAGGTAAGAGAAAGGATTTGCAAGTTGTACTAGAGCAGGACCACTAACATCCAAGACTTAATAAATATTGAAGGCAGTGTTAGCACGTACTACTGATCCATCGGGATTTGTCCTCCTATACAATGTCTTGGACAATAATCTATGTATGTATGTATATATGCAGTTAGGAAACCACTCTTGTCTTGTTTTCAGAAAAGAAGATAAATTGGTAAAATGAAAATTCTACATTAAAAAAGTTACATATATACAAAAAGTTCCACAAAGATTGAGTAGAACATGGAAATCACCAAATGTAATACTACTCAAATTAACCATGTTATTGTGACTAAAATATTTAATAAAATAACATGCCATGCTCACAAAACCTAAATAAATTTAATTAAATTATACATGTGCCATGCTCACAAAACCTAAATAACTTACTTAAATGATACATTGAGTAATCTAAGTAATTTACCTAGAAACTATCTGACCAAGGAATTCCACCAATGTAGCTGACATACCAGCATAAAAATATGGTATTCAATAAGAATTTTTGTGCATGAATTTTCATAGAAGGATACATAGATTTTGCAAAACTCTCTACACATTCAAGTGCTTCCATAAAAGGATTTTAAACTCTCTACACATTCAAGCGCTTCCATAAAAGGTTTTTCCCGGCGTGAAGTGATTTGCAAAGAAGTCACATTCAAAAATAAATTAAGAGAGAGGGCTCATGCCCATAATCCAAATGCAAGGCAGGGAGAACCTTGTATTTTTGTTTCTTATTGATAGTGTCACACAATCAAAGTGAGAAAACTAACTTCTAAACATACTGCACCAATACACAATCCTTTCCCAATAACTATGAAAATATCCAATAAAATGAACTTACTACCACTATCAATCAGAAGTACTGCCTCAATGCATAGAATATGAACTTACTCAAAACACCAAATATGTCCCTAATGTTAATCTAGTAACATAAAAGAAAAAAAGATATTATAGGGCTTCATCTTACCTCATTTCAATTTCTTAACCCTACCAGAAAATAAATGCAAAATATGGATCAGAGCCTTGGAACTGCAGGTATAGGTTAGAGAAGAACTACAACTAAAAATGCCAGCAGAGTTTCAACTTACCAGATAGATAGGGCATGTCAAGCTAAACTCCAATTTCACAGAATCTGGTAATGTGAATGTAATAACAGCATGACTGCTAGCAAAGTCACATGAGCATTCAAGAAAAAATTCACTAATATTTCTATGTTCTGAAGCTGTTTTCTGAGACGTAATCGATTCAAATAACCAAGCTGACATCACTATCTAAATGTGTTTGGGCTCTAACTTTTTTCTTAAAGTTCCATCCATTCACTGAGTTATGTACCTACATTAAAAAATGAAACACATGATTAAGTCTAAAACCCAGAGGTTTGTAAATGAATGCCATGTTTAAATCATTTCAGATCAATTCAAGAAACATATAGTTACAATGCAACCGTAACAGTAGGAGTTTGAGTAGCATCATTTTCTGTGTAACTTGATTCACCCCAATGCCATAGCATGCTTTCCCAAAAGCAAAAACTTTCAACATGTATATTCAAATGTGTATTGTAAATGTTTCATTTCCAATACTCATTAGGGGGTTTTGCTGCTTCAACTTGTCTTATGTCCAATTCCAAAGAAGCTTTTGGCTTTGAACGCAACAAGCAAAACTTTCGAGGTTCTTAGGCATAGAATCATGCACTTTCCAGCATCGAGTATGGGCAACATCAATAGCAAAGTCCTGGGGAATTTTAACATTCCAATTGCAATAATAACCTCGAAAATGGAGCTATTGTTTATTTCCTAAGTGGTGCAGAATATACAAGAATAGAGGATCAACTAAGCTCCTTCTATTCTGAAACACTTGACCATAAATGTTTCAAAATTTTTATGTGTTTTGGCAGACGATGCATCCATGTTAATGTCATTCAAGAATCCTTGGTCACCATCATTATATGATTCTTTGTCATTGCTATGATCCATAAACAACTGGAAGGGACAATTTGATACTCCTATTACCATCACACCAGAGTTGAACATTGTTGCATTATTTCAATTTGTTGTTATCTTTGGCATTCTGAAAAGAAAACCTTGTTCCCGATCATCATCAATTAATTCTACATCAATCAAAATTATTTTTTCATAGAATGTGAGCTTCCAAAGAGTGAATTTACTACATAGTTCCACTCGTTATATGCATCACACTCAGCCTTTGTATTTCTAACCCTTTCAATTTGTCACAGTTTCCAACGTACCGCTTGAAGTCCCCCCCTTCACCCATTGTGCATGCTCTGCACTAATTGTCCCATACACAAGCATCACCATATCTTGGCTAGAACCAATTCATTGAATGCTCTGAGCAACAATAATCTCCCAACAAACATAAAATTCTGTCGAATGTAGAATTGGGGCATGTGCTTCACTGTTAGGGTTCCTCGAATATTGCTTAGCTGTGTATGTAAAAGCAGAAAAGGAATTTTTCTGAGTTTCCAATGCAACAACAAGTCAAAACAAGATCTCATCATGTGATTAGATGGCAAGGAAAATAAATTCTAGAACCTAACCTTTGCTTTGAGAGGCACTGCAAACTCACATGATCCAACTGGGAGGGATTTTCATAATTTTCTTCAACACTTGCAAGTCAAGCCCATAGAACAATGTGGTATTCTTACAGGCTATGAGAGCCTTTCTACAAAAATACTTGGTTATCACCCAACAGAAATAAAATTATGAGTGGAGAATTGGAGTGCACTACACTATTAGGGTTCCTCGGATATTGCCTAGATGTGTATGTAAAAGTAGAAAATGAATTTTCCTGAGTTGCCAATGCAGCAACAAGTCAAAACAATATCTCATCATGTGCTTAGAGATGTGAAGGAACAGGAATTCTATAATCTAACCTTTGCATTTGAGATGCATGGCAAACTCACGGGTTCCAACTGGGAGTTTGAGCTTTTTCTTCAACACTTTCAAGTCAGGCCCGTAGAACCATGTTGTGTTCTTGAGTGCTATGAAATCCCTTCTATCAGACTGCTCAGAATCGGTCATCATTATGTTACCAAAATCACATGTACGCTGGATCCCTTCGCTATGCATCCATATTTGTAGCTGCATCAATTCTTCTCCCATTTTCGACACGACAACTTTTCTACAACCACATTGAGTTTCAAATGCTTAGATTCCTTTGGGAGGGGTAAATGGGGACACTTGGGCACATCAAATTGCTTCTCTTCATCCATTTACTCTAGATATAAAGTCCCCCAATTCACATCCCCCTTGCATACTCCAATGAAAAAGCAGTGGAATCTAAACTAGGAACCCATTGCTGCCACTCCTACACCTCATCTTCATGAAAATCCAATAATATCACCTTCAACTTCTCATTCGATTTATGACTCAAGTTCCTCAAAATATTTGAAACCCTCGATTACTCAACTACATCCAATGAAATATGGTATTCATCTACAACCTTGCTCTCCCCGCAGCCTCTCTACTTCAGAAAACCTCGACCTGTATTGGTTTCTTATTGTCATTTCAAAAATCAAAACAAAATGGTGTATTTACTAAGCAAAAAGTTTAAACAAACTAGAGGAATCAGAAGGTTACCTAGTCACTCAAATGGATTGAACTGTTATCAATAGCAGGAGAATTGAGAAGGTGAAAAGGGTTTTGAAGATGATTTAAACCAAGCCCAGTTTCATCCACAAAATCATGTGATTTGAACCCTTGCTATGACTGGGACTATGAATTCCCCTTTTCTAAGTCCCTAAATTTCCTGTCGTCATGATATATTCTACACAACCTATGAACTGTACAAAGACGGTAAAGTCTAGAGATGTACCCCTTCTCAAGTACTTTTAAAGAACATCACTCAAGTATTTTTTGAGCATTTAAGTATTTTAATGGGCTATGCATTTAAGGTCATGGCTCTTTGTTATGCTCCAGTGCTTACCTCTTCCAACCTGCAACAATATTTTGACAGAACAACAAGCCCCATAGGGTTTCTACTTAAGCATGGAGGTATACTTCCAAAGAACCAAGCCAAAACCTTGATCCTCATATTGCTTCAAAGAATGATTCCCTTACCTCAATTAGGAAACACATTGAATTGCACCCTTCCAACACTAAGACTATTTATGGTTCCCCTCAACCTAGGTGTAGTATATGGATTTCACACTTAGTGGATCCATATGCTCAACGGTTGAAGTTGATTATGAGGCTTACTATCTTCTCAAGATTGATTACTTGTGCTGATAGTCTTTCCTTGTTTAACCCTTGCCTATGTCTAGGTATGTGAAGGTCTTTCCTCATTTAATTTCTAAGACTCTAGTGCCTAGGAAAGGTCAGTAAGATTTATTAGAAGAAACTAAGCTTGAATAAGTTGCAAATCTTGGTCAATAAGATTTATTAGAAGCAATTAAGGCAAGAGAAAGTGGCCACCAGGACCAAGCAAATGATTACAAAATAGCTTTAGCATAAAGTGATTTTGGGTGTTGATCTAAGCAATCCAACACCAATTGAATCCTTGATAAAGCAAAAGGACACAGAGATTCAAGTGCTGAAGAAGAAGCTTAAGGTGCTAGACTGTGAGCATGTTCAAACTACCAGTCTCTTGGAAAACCTAAGAATGGTATTCAAATTCTTTTGAGCTCTTAATCGAGGAATTTACCTAAATCAATGGGAGGGTTGAGATCTCTAAAGCATTTTATATGTGGTAAGAAGATTGGGCCGCAATGGGACCGTGTCAATAGCTCTTCTACTCTTACGGATCTTAGAGTTGATGTTCTATAAGCACACTTCAACTTGGATTGGTTGGATGGTTAACATTCTACCTAAACGAGATGCAAGTGCAAGTAGGATGGTAAGAGATCAATACATAAGCTTAAATTTTACTATTGATAAAACTTGTTTTTCATATGGGTGTCTCTGCAATGTTAGTGGTCCATATTTTTCCATTTGAATTGCTTATATTATCGAATTGGTTCCCGATTCAGGTACTATTGGAAGGACTAGGTCTGAGAGACCGTAATGTGAGATCCTAGGAGAAAGTTCAAACTTAGGATTGATCCATCAAGACTCTCCTAACACTAAATTCCATGGGAAAGAACCTAGTAATGACAAACCAATGACTAAAAGGGGAAGTTGAGCAACTGCCATGTAATAATGTAGTGTAGTGTAATGATGTCCAATGGTAATGGGAGTGGATAGAGCTGGTTTGAAGAGGATCAAGCCATATTTAATTTAGTAGATGGTAAGCCAATATAGCTCCAGCTAATTAGACATCCTCATGATAGCTAATTTGGTGTCAATAGTTGAGTTGTGACACATGAGGCGGTCTACATTTTACTAAATTCTAACAGTGAAGATGGATTCAGAGACCCAGAATGGGTCTCTGAATCCATCTACAGTGTTAGAATTTAGTAAAATGTACAAATTCATTGTCAAATTTGTAATTTTTCCATTGCCAAAGTGAAACAACTAAAAATGACCAAATAAATGACCCGTGATCAAATTTGACCATTTTTAGTTGGTTTTTATCCCGTGACCAAAAGTGGTCATTTATCTTGGTCGTTTTTAGTTAGCTCACTTAGAATTATCAATTTTGGTAATTTATCCCTTTAAAAAAACTATGGTGACCAAAGTTTTTGGTCTCGTGGTCACTAATCTCTCATTTTCCACTAGTGGTTCATTCATAAAATATGAATTTTTGAAGTGATATAGGGTTTGAAAATATCACATAAGATATGAATGGGGTTATGTCAAAACATTGATTTAGTCTATGTACATAACTGTGTGAACCATTGCCAGTATGTTGAAACTTTTCATGTGATTACATTTCTTGGTTATGTAATGTTATTAATCATTTGAATACTATTTCTTGTAGGGAAAAAATATGCCCTGACCTACAAGAAGAGAATGACATGAAGCCATTTAGATGGTTGATCTGGAAAGAGAGTGGATCAGGATGTTCTTATGTTTCTTAGGAAGAACACTGAATAGAATCCCTAATTATATTCGGATAAATGTAAAGACTCCTCAAGGTGTTGATGCCTGGAAAAATCCCAGGTATGGACAGTAGGGGTTCTCCCCAATAACCGTTTCCAAATAGATCGTTTATTGTTTGATATGGGGAACCCGTCCAGTTTATGGTCTGGCTACCGTAGAGTTAAGGTGTAGTTTTAAATATCTTTTACCGGTTGTGGCCCGATCCATCCTTTATATATTTTATCTTTTAGGTATGGAATGCAAGTTCCTAATATTAAATGCAAGTAATAGAACATAACGACTAATCTATTCTAACCTATCCCCGAGGAGAAAGATTGATATAAAATAAGAATGAACAATGTACCATATGGTTTGAGTATGTTGTATTCTAATATACCCTAATTCCTGATCGACCCATTTGACATGCCTTTTAGGCTGAGTGTAATTGATGGCTCTTCTTACTCCTCTTTGATACATTGATTAATTATAGACCACAATTTCTCTACCATGCTTCCATTATAAAAAAAATAGCTAGAGATCGACAAAGATCCTTGACTACTTTAGAGGGATTTGGTTTCCCGACTTTTCTAGGTTGTGACCTTGTTATTCTTCTGCTCAACAATAGGAAATCAACAGGAGTTTGAGTTGTGGTGCCACTATTTGCACCATCTTCCATCCCTGTAGCAGCTTGTAAGATCATAGTTGATGTCTATACAGAAAACTTCTTTCAAGACCTATAGAAAAATTCTTCCCTGCATATCCTAAACTTGATTTGACCTCAACATTCAAAATGATCTTCCTTGCTAGTTGGTATATTTTGTAGACTGAAAAAAGTGTTATGTTTTAATAATCATCTTGGAAAAATATAGATCATATATGATGATGAGGTCCATTGTAGAATGAATAGTGAGCATGATGCTTGTAATTTGTTCTTTTTTGCACTGCTTGATTAAAACTAAATCAAAAGAGAATTTTATAAGCATTGTTTTTGTTTTGTCCACCTTTCCTTTATAATTTATTTATTTAATTACATGTCTAGTTTCTACAAAAGTACAAACAATAATAGGTCAAGTCTTGAGACTATGTGGAAATATTCAAGAGTTCAAAGGAATTTTCATGCATGATGCTTCATCTAAATACATGCAATATGTACAAGAAAAGATTCTGTTTCTATTTCTTTGAAAGAATGAACCAAACTAAAATTACTTATGACCTTCAACTGCTGACTAGTAAGATACAATTAATTCGATTAACATGTCAGAGTATTGCCTGTTGTTCTTTTATTTAATTTTACCTTGACATAAAAGCATCTGAAAAGTATGCAAAGCAACATAGGCATATCTAAACCTAGGTCTAATGTGCATGTTTTGTATGGGAAGCTCAAATTGCATATTTTGACTTCCAATATTTTATACATAAGTTAGTTGTCCATATTCGATGAAATGGATTGATTCAATTCACCATTACGCAGATACGCGTATGAAAAAAAGAGAGGGGATTAGTTTAAACACCCATGAATAAAAAGAGTTGATGGATAACCCAACGATCCCAAATATGATGTACAATCCACCTTGCATATTTACCAGTGCAGAAAGAGGCACCAAATCCTATATTAAACTTGGAAACACAACAGGATAAATAAGACTCCTATGTCATTGGTCATAGGAACCAAAAGTCTAGTTTTATATCTCAATGAAAAATATACTTAGCAATGTGAATAAATTGGTCTTGCATTTAATTTTCATTATACTAATCTATCCACTATTGGAGAGCTTTGGTAAAGTGGATCGAGTCCTTAGGACGAAGTCCATTAGAGTGTTCTTTGGTGGTAACATGGTGTGGTTGCTATGATGATGACCTAACATGGAAATCCAACATGTGTGCTTTTAGTTATGTTGCAGCTGAATAATATTTTTCTAGTAACTAAATTAAAAAAGTAATAGCAATAAAGAAAGATGGAGATTTTATATGGAGATTTTCTATAAATTTCAATAAATAAAATAGGTTTCTATGTTCTAGGATTAAAAAAAACAAATCATAAGTGTGAAAACATAATCTGAGAGACAATACAACATCAAACACAAAGACTATTCTCTCCAAAATATAAGTTTTGGTTCAAAAGGTAACAATTGTCAAAATTTGAAAGTAACTTGTAAGTTGTTCTATGATAGTCATTTTTTTAATTCTAGTAATAATGTTTTCCATTCCCGAATTGAACAATCCTTATTGGTAGAATGTTCACAAATGAAAGACTATGGATGAGATGCTTTTTGAATAGTCTTCATAGGAATGTTGGAAACCGAAGGACAACATTCTTTTAGTTGTGGATTGCGCAAAGTGCATTCAATCAATCCATCATATGTTTCTAAGATTCATTCCATGCTATATTGTTCACAGTCACTTGGTGTTTCATCTTTGCAAGATGCACAAACTAGTGAATCATTGGTTTATTGCACTTGTTCCAAATTTGTTGGAATGGAGGTGTGATCTAGATGGGTATAGGTTTCCACCCACCTATTCCATTGGCTAAAAAAATTTCTCATGTTGACAATTTTCTTGTAATTTTCTACGGTTTTTCAGGTCCCAAACTTCTAGGGCCGTTTTGAGGCCCTAAATGATGTTTTTGGTGATTATGGGGGACAACTATTTTCCCTTAGCATGCATCTGCTCCTAGTCACACTGGTTGTAAATCTTGGATATACATTTCCAACGGGATATCGATCTCCCCAAACGGATATCATATGCAAAAATTTTGACCCCGAAAAGTTGATTGTTCAACTAACCACCTTGGGGTCGCAAAATTTATGACGATCCATCTTCTAGGGTTAGGTTTAGGGTTTTCTGCCTCTCTAAGGATTTATGATAAAAGGCCCTTCAACCTCCTTTTGTATTCATCATGTCACCAGTGAGCGTGGCATCCACATCTCTTCTCAAAGATACAACTACCACCATTCTAGTTGCTTCTGTTTTACAATTTGTGTTGTTTCATTCATTTTTAATAGAATCTAATTTTTCACTGTATCACTGTGTTTATTGCCATATATATTTGTATGTGAATATAGATTCTCTTTCATTTTGTTATCACATAAATCCATAGTAGTGGTACTATATATTTCTTCTCTTGTGGTTTCTTAGTAGCCTCACATGGAGGGAGAAGAAAAGAGAGATGATGGAGTAGGAGATCCTATTAAATTGTTGCTCGAGGAATCCTTCCCATGACAGAGGAATGAGATGATGGATAACTTTTACCGAATCCTTCAAAGAATGCTGACAGTAGCGGATGCACCTTCAACGAGCAACTGTTTCGGGGGTGTGAATCCTTTCAAGGTACAAGTTAAATTTGAAATCCCCTTATTCAAAGGAAAGATAGATGCATATGCTTTGGAAAAATGGTTGAGTATATTAGAGGGTTACTTCTCTATTCAAAAAAAATTTGACATTGAAAATATCACATTCGTGCTCCTTAAGTCTCTCCCCCATGTCAAAGACTGGTGGGACGGGTACTATGATAGGAATTTGAGGGATGAATATGAGATATTCAATACAGAACCCACTTGGGCATATTTTGTCGATGTCTCCAAAGAGGAATTATACCTTGTCGTAAAATATGATGACCGATACACCTAGTGGATGACATTGCGCTAGGAAAGAGACCAAACAGTGTCGGAGTATACTAATATATTCCATACCCTGCGCTCAAAGCTAGGTATTAGATACTCTGAATGACACTTGGTTCTAAAGTACCACGGTGTTATGAACAGGTACATTTAGTCAGAGATGGATTTCCTGGACATGTCCTCATTAGGAGAAAATTACCGATATGTCGTCAAGATCGAGAAAAAGTTTAAGAAAAAGAATAAGATGTATTTTGGGTCTACAAATCAGCAGTAGAAGCCGAGAAAAAGTGGCCCTAATACAAAACCCAAAGTACAAAGAAAGGATGGAAAACGTCCTGACAACTAGTCCTGGCCGTAGACAAAGAAGGGTATTGGGAAATCAAAGAAGGACACTGGAAGGTGGTGCAAGTTCCACAAAATCCCCTTGCACAACACTAATGAATGCCAGTCAAAACAATCATTATTGGTCGAGACAAAAAATCCCCATCCAAACTCTGAACCAAACAATGATGTAGAGAAAGAAAGGGGTAAGAATATCATTGATGCAGAACATAGTGCCACCATTGCAACTGCAAAGATCCAACCAGAAGAGTCTGAGGATCTAGAGGAAGTGGAGAGTCTCTTCCAGTCACAACTATGAGTACAGTGGATTCCACTACATTTCATTGTCAACAATGGTAGTCATAAGAAACTCATCTCAGTCGAGGTCGTTAAAATATTGAAGCTTCTGACGGTTCCACATCCCGAACCCTACAACATTAGTTGGTTGAGCCATGGATGAGACATCTGTGTCAGTCAACGATGTCTCTTCTCCTACGGCATTAAGCCCTTCAAATATGAGTTAATGTGTTATGTTTCCCCAGTTGAAGTTTGTGATGTTCTTTTAGGACAACCATATATGTGGAAAGTGTCATTATTTATTTGGGAAAGAAACTCTACAGGATACCAGAGACACTTTCTGCTACTGTAGTGTCTCTCATCACAATGAAGCAGTGCGGGAAGGTAATATCCCAGGTAGGGAAATTTGTACTCTTCATGGTTCGTCCTGAGGGGGAACGAAATATTATAGAAAAATCCACCACCTCCACACATAAACCCTCTATGTAGTAGAAATAGGTGGACAAGATCGTGGAATCATACAAAGACATATTCACCACACCTGTCGGGGCTCCAATATATTGTCAAGTCAAGCATTCCATTGATTTGATCCCTAGTGCACCTTTACCTAATTAGATAGTATATAGGTGTTCCCTCATGGAGAATGAATAAATAAAACTCCAAATTCAAGAGTGAATCCAAAAGGGTCACATTCGACCTAGCTCCTCATAAAGTGGGAGCCCAATTGTGTTGGCATAGAAGGATGAGACATGTTGGCTTTGTATTGAATACCAATCTCTAAACAATATCACATTCTGGAATCGGTATCCCATTCTCTAGATCAAATACCTCCTCGATCAACTCAAGGGTGCCAAGTATTTGAGCAATATTTACCATGAGTATGACTATCATCAAGTGCCAATTGAGCATATAGATGTCTGGAAGAGTGCCTTCAAATATTGAGAAGGCCTTTTTGAGTGGTTGTTCATGCCTTTTGGCTTGACTAATTGTTCAACAACCTTCATGAAGATGATGGATGACATTCTACAACCATTCACTAATTCCTTTGTGGTCGTATATCTAGATTATATCCTTATCTACAATAGAACATGGGAAGAACATCTACAACATATCCACCAGGTCCTCAACACCCAGTGGCAACACAAGTTATATGTCAGTCTAGAGAAGTGATCATTTGGCATGGAAATGGTTCAATATCTAGGATACATTGTGGAATAACATGCATGGGTGTTCATGTAGATCTAACCATGATCCAATTCATTTGTAATTGGTCGACCCCGACGACTCTCACAGAGCTTTGCATATTCCTAGGCCTTGCAAACTTCTATCGCAGATTTGTGTTGGGCTTCTCTAATAATGATTGGTCCATTAGTGAGGTGACCAAAGGTGGATCAAATTCCAAGTTCATCTGGTCCAACACAAAACAACACACATTTGAGGAGTTGAAGCAATGCATATGTTCAACTCCAATCCTTACCTTACCAAATCTACAAAAACCCTTTGAGATCAAGACAGATGCTTCAGACTACATTGTTGGTGTGGTCCTCACTCAGCATGGCCATCCAATGGCATATAATAGTGATACACTTTTAGATACAGTTTGCAAGTACCCCACTTATGACAAGGAAATGTACTCCATTTTCCAAGCTTACTGCCAATGGAAGCATTACATCCTTGGTAAATAAATCATCGTCCACACTACCAAAAGTGGTCCACTTACAATAGTTCCACCTGAACATTAAATATAAGAAGAGAAGTTCCAATCAATTCATTGATTTCCTCAGTCGACCTCCAATAGAAGCATTAACCACAGTGATAAACTCTTGCAACCATGACGTGATCTCTAGGTGGCCTCAACTATATGAAAATGATCCTGAGTTCACTCTTATCTATCAACCCTTGTATGTAGGTACACCAGTGGTATACTTTCATCTTTAAGATGGATTGCTATGCCATATGGGACATCTATGTATTCCTTCAAGCGAGTGTGCAAAGATGATTTGGGAAGCGTATTACAATCAAGTGGCAGTGTACTTTGGCATTGAGAAGACAGTGGCAATATTGCAGAAGTTTTTTTATTGGCCTAAACTATGACAAGACGTCGACCGTTATATTAGATCCTGCACTACTTGCACCATCACAAAACCAGCTATTAAAAAAGATAGGGTTGGACACCCCCCTTCCCACTCCAAATGGTCCATGGGAATCCATATCCATGCATTACATCTGAGGACTACTTTCAACTATTCATGGTAATCACTGTGTGTTTGTAGTTCTATATCACTTATATAATATTACCATTCTGAAGAGCATATATGCCGAATCCACTACTAATCTATTATTCGAGCATGTTTGGGTTCATTTTGGGTTGCCGCAGACTATCATTTTAGATCGGGACATCAGGTTCCTGATCACTTTCTAGTCTAGTCTATGGTCATTGATGGATACCAATCTCACCAAATCAATTCCCTTCCACCCCTATACTGATGGACAAACAAAGGTAGTCAACCGGATGATTGTGCATATTCTGAGAATGCACAATTCTAAACATCCCTGTACATGGGATGAGATCCTTCCTTATGTTCAACATAGTTATAATCAATCTCTTCATTGCTCTACTAGTCACATCCCTTTTCAGGCATGCTTGGGTTTCCAACCACTGACCCCAGTTGATGTAGCTCTGCCCCTTGCATCCACACGGGAGGAATCTTCCCATGCTCGAGTCAAGGTTGATAAGGTTGCTAAACTTGTTGAACGAATATTGCACATCCACCAACATGTCCATGACATTTTGGAAAAGGACAATACTAAATACAAGCAACAACATGACCAACATCGAGTTCCACACAAGGTCCCGATTGGCGATAAGGTTTGGTTTCATTTGTAGAAAGAGAGGCTCACAAGACCCCATTGTAAGCTGCATCCACTTCAATATGCACCATACACCATCACCAAGGAAGTTGTTGACAATGCCTTCAAATTAAGCATTCCTCCATTCCTTGGCCTTCACCTAGTATTCAATGTGGAACTCCTTTGACCATATTTTGCACCACTGTTAGACACCTCATAGGTGGATGAACAATTAACACCTACATATATTAATACCGACTACATGGAACAAGAAACCATTTATTATATCATGGAAACATAGGTTAAGGGCACCTGCCAGCAGAATATCCAACTATATTGAGTTGTCAAAGTAGGGTAGCTCCTCCACCAAGGAAAGTGGCTCACCAAGAGTCAAGTTCAACAGATGTTTTCCCATTAGATGTGGGCACTAAACACAATGGAGACAATTGCTTCTTGTTAGTCCTAGGTCTGTCAACTATTTTCCTTAGGCTTACCTTCTACCTTAGACAATTTTATTCCGTTTGTTTTTCTTTTTCTCCTATGTTTGGGTTGTTTTGATTCCATTTTAGATATATTTTTGCATTAAGCAAATATGTTAGTTTAGAATTAAGATCCTAGTATATTAATAAGTGATTATTCATATAATAAAATAAGTGCAAAAATAGGGTTGAAATATTTCATATCCTATGTTCTAATGCAACCTGGTAGCGCATTTCATCTCAAACACATGTGCGCTGCCAGATTGACAAAGTTAGGGCTATGTGCAGGTTTTCAAACCCTATCAAATAATGATGCAGTTGTTTAGTCTTTGGAACTTGTTCCAGCTAACAGGCTGATGGTTGGCTCTGAATTACACCTAGAATAGCAACAGTACTGCTCCATGTTCAAAGATCATTTTGAACTCAATGCTCTGTACCTTATCAATTTGGTATGAATCAGTGATTGATCTCCAAATAGGGGTTTTCATGTTTTTTTCTGAGATTTCTATTTCTAGTATTATGTCTACAGCTTCGAACTCAATCATGGATTCAAATAAGAAACCCCATTCCTGTGGTCATGTACTCAGAATTGAACCCAAAATGTTGAATGGATGAGTAAATTTCCATTATCTACTGCAAAGTTAAAAGAAGCAAGATGGTACACCTTGTGTGAGATAATTGGGGATTATAATGTGGAGGTTACGAAGTCTTTCTGTCAGAATTTTAAGGGTTCGGTGGTGAACGTTGGTGGGTTCGAGTTTCCAGTAATAGAGGAATCCATTGCACAAGCTATTGCCATCGCTCCTGAAGGTGAGAGATGGTTTAAAACACAATCAATAAATGAAGAGTATGGAAAATTTCTTCTACCTAAACACGTAAACCCTGATTGGAGCAAAGGGATTCAAAGGACCTGTTTACTTGAAGAATGGCATGACGTTCTGCAAATAATCCAAATATATGTTACATGTGAGGGGAGGTTCGCCACGATTTACCTCTATCATATGTGGTTCCTTCAGCACATATCAGGTACCAAAAGGTTAAACTTACATTATTACTTTCTAAAGAGTTTAAGTAAGATGGCTATTAGGGTGCGAAATCATCTTGATTCTTCCAGTAACAGTGTTTTTCATCACGACTTGGTTAAATTGTTAATAGCCAAAGAATTAGAGAAACATGGGAGATCTTGGTCCCATTTCCCGTTTTGGTCTAGTTTCAAAATTCAATTCAAGGAATGTGAAGAAAGTAAAAGAAAGCAAACCCCTACACGAAAAAAGGCCATGAAATTTCCTTCTGATACAGAGCCAGTAAACATGTCAAAATCTCCTTCTGAAAAAGAAATAGAAGATCACCACAAAGTTAAAACTCTTGAAGAAGAAATAACTGTTCAGACACCTTCTAAGATTGAGCAGGGTAGATTCAAAGATGTAGGAATACTGGAGTTTGACATATGTAAAAAATATGTGGTCAAAGACAAAGAAATTGGGGTAAGTCAGGAAATAAATCCTTCTCATAATGAACTTATCCTTCCTATAGAAATCTCTTCGAAGTCTGTTAAAGTTTATTCAATGCCTAAGACTCGTCCTGTAAATAAATTAAGATTAAATATGAAGGCTATGTTGAACCCAAAGATTAAAAAGAATCAGGTCATAGAAGTGTAGGAGTCATCATATGACAAGGGAGATGAAAGGGAAAAGTTTGTTGAATCAACACTTAGTAAAGTACTGGATAACATTGAGCAGAATTTGAAAAAGGTATCGGATCTTGTTCCTAAAAATTGTCCAAATCATTTTGATAATGAAGAAAACCTACAAGAGAATACATCATCAATAATCTTAGATTTTAAAGGAAAAGATGTATTTGAATATGAACCTGGTGAACCTTCAAAAGAACAATCAAATCTGGATAAAGACATTGCTGCAAATGAAGCTTGCGAGTATTCAAATATCTTTATGAAATAATTTGAAAAAAATAAACATAATAAGAAAATTGAGCAATTCAAGCTTTAGAATGAGCATATAAATCAGATTAATGATAGTTTGATGCACGCAAACAAGATTTGCAAGATATTAATAAAAATTATTTAGAGTTGGTACAGGTGGCAGAAGAAGCAGTTAAAAGGAGGAAGATATCACAGGAAAAAAAATCAGCTTATCAGAGAAAAGAAAGAGATTGAGGAAAGGCTAACTCAAGTCCAAAAAGAATACAATCGGTTACAAAAGAAGGCACATGCATTGGATGGGATAGCTACGCTGGCTAAAGCTACTAGGATACTTTGATTTGATGATTAAATATGTGTAGATTATACGCATGTCATAGTCAGTTAATTAGATCTTTAAGTTTGATACTTTTCTATTTTTGGAAATTCAATCCCCAAAAAGTGGATCTAGAAACAATCTTTTTTTGTTTTACTTTTCCTATATATTGTAAATTTTTGTTGAAAATTGGGAGCCACATGAGGGTCACTGTATATGCATGGAACATGTGTACAGTTCAACATTTATATGACTGCGTAAGGACTTCTTTTCTGAAATGAATGACTAATTTTATCTATGGGAGCTAGGTTTAAAACTACATATTGTTTTAATGTTCCATGGTTCTATTTGAACTATTGTCTGCAATTTTTATTTATATGGATTTTTCCTCTATTAATTCCTGTGTAGGAAAATGAATATTATTGCAGAAATATGTTTAAAATGTATTTTTGAACACCTGAATTTTATATGATGCAGTGATTGTAAAACTGGTTGTTTCCTCTTTGTATCATTTATGATTTAATACTATCTCTTATCCTATGAATAGTTATTCTTTCTTTTATATTATGTCCTTATACATACATTATATGATGTTTTCAGATAATTTATTCTTCTGTACATGATTTTGTATTCTTGGATTTTTATTGTTATCCGAAAAAAGAACAAAAAATAATCTTTAAATACTGAGGTGCCTAAACCCTGCTTCCATGTAGTCTAGTTGGCATACTTTATGACAAACATCTTTTGGCAGCCAGACTAGGGAGGAATTAAAGAAGTTATTCCTTGGTTCAACATTGATAGATCCGATTTGGAGGGTGAACATAATCAGTGAATTTTTTCATAGAGTACTTTCTCACTTGTCATGTTAAAGGAAATCAATTGTGGCTCCTAAAATAGTTGGGACTAGGACAAATCCTTCATCTCCTCTACATCCAAGAGTCCCAGATCCCGAGCAGATTCTGAGGGATTCCAAGCAAAAATTGAGTTCTACCTCGTATGGAATATTTTGTATCCTTGATATTTAGATATATCAGATCAACCACAATATTCTTCTCCATCTGCTAATCCACAACCTGAGAAAGAAAAAGAGGAACAATACTTGTCTTTTCTTGTCACTCAAACTGACAATTTTCAGGTTCTTACCAATCCTTTATTATCCGAAGAGGTTAAAACTGAGATTTTACATTCAGGAGGTTTTTCATTAAAAACTCAAGTTTCACCTTACACTCCTCTCATGAGTAGGATCCCACTTCATCATCTTAGATTCAATAGCTCATCTTCTTCATCAAGCCAATCTAGTCCAAAAATGGTTTCCCAACCTCTTGATTATATGGACTGAATAGTGGCTGCAAGGTATGCCCTATTGGTGCTACCTCAGCCACTCCATGCTCTTCCTGGGGGTGATTATCAAAAATATCTCCCTAGGTTTAATGGTTAGCGTGAGGTAACAACAGAGGAACACTAGAATGCATTTTTCAGTTATGCTGGCAATCAGAACATTGAAGCTAAGGATGTTTGGATGAGGATGTTCGTTCAGAGCTTAGATGGGAACGTTGGAAAATGGTTCAGAGAGTTATCAATAGGATCCATAGATGGGATAGAAGCATTAGAAGAGGTGTTTATGAAGCAGTGGGGGGATACAAAATACTACCTCTACTACATCACTGAATTTGGAGCTCTGAAAAGGAAGAAAAATGAATCAGTTGTAGATTTTTCAAAACGCTTCAATAAGATGTATGGTAAGATACCAGTAGAAATAAATCTTTCTGAGACATCAAGAAAACTCACATATGCAAATTCATTTGATTCTGAGTTTTCTTTACTATTAAGAGAATTAAGTTCTATAACTTTGCTAAATATGCAGGAAGCTACATTAGAAGTTGAGTAAAATATGTTGGCATCAAATAAACTTAAATAACAATTAGAATACCAAGAGCGGGATAAAAAAGGGAAAAAAAGAAATGATGCCATCAACTTCTACAGGAAAATCATCAGATAAAATGGATGAAATGACTAATTTAATTAAAAACATGTTTGCAAAATTCAACAGACTAGAAATGGAGAATAAGAATCAGAATAGACCTTTGCAAGAAGGAAATCCAACTCAATTTAGACATCCTTTAGTTCCAAGATTCTTGCCTAGAGAAAGAAGGAACAATGCATTCAAAGAGAAAATATAATGAGTATCAGAGAGTTCAGCCCCCTTTCCAAAATAATTTGTTGAATGAAGAGGAGGTTGAGGAGTTAGAATATGAAGATTTAGATCAGAATATCAATTTTCTTGAAGAAGAGTCTTCTGAAAGTTTTCTTACTAAAAATCATTATCAAAATTTTGAATATTTTGATGATTTCAGCTATACATCTCCTGCTAATATTTATCAGACAGATCCAAAAAATTCTTATAGTCTAAGGCCTGATGCTAAGCAAGTTTCTCAAATTCCTAAAAAGAAAGTAGTTGCTCCTATAAAAAAAATGGCCAGATCCATCAGTGGAAAAGAAACAGAACCAAAGGGTTAATAAAGCTAAGCTCAAAGAGTTGGAAGAAACCAATAAGAATAATCAAGGTTTCAATTTTGAAAATGAGTTGAGTAAGGTCAGGACTCCTGTCCCATTAACAAAGTTGATGAAAATACCTTCATTTAGAGATCCTTCTTACAGAATGCTGAAATCACAGGCTAATGAAATCCCTTATGATGTTATAAAACTACAAGATTAGCATCCCACCATTATTGTTGGTTATTCCTCACCTGACAAAGTTGAAAATAAATCAAATTTCCCTCCTCCTTTATATATTACCTTAATAGTTCCTGAGAAAATGCTACACAACTGTTTGTTAGACTCTAGAGCTTCTCATAATCTTATGCCCAAAGCTGTCATGGAAGCCCTAAGTCTGATCATTACTAAACCTTATAATGACTTGTTCACTTTTGATTCAAAAGAAGTTAAGTGTTTAGGAGTGATCAAAGATCTTGTTGTCAATCTTACACAATTACCTATGAAGAGTGTTATAATGGATATGGTTGTTGCTGATATTTCACCTAAGTTTGGCATGTTGCTATCGAGATCCTAGGAAAAAAGAGTGGGAGGTACTTTATAGATGGATTTGTCCTATGCTACTATCCCAATCTTTGGAGGAGAACACCAGAGGTTATACAAAGAAGTACGGTTGGATTATTTGGTAAGTGACAACAACAATCCAGCAAATCATCCAATCTATGTTGTGGAAGAAGATATAGGATCTTGTACGTTGCATTTGAGTAATGAAGAAACATATGGTGTTTTGCAAGTGGAAAAGGAAGTACCAGTTCAACATAGTGCTGAAAAATAGGATGAATTGTCACGTCCCCATGCCTCCGACCGGCAAGGAGGACGCGACTACTTGCTTTAACAGACCGGGCTAAATGCCCATGAACATGTACAGGCTTAAATAAAATGCTGAATTGCTAAAATAGAATGCTGAGAAGAACGCATGACAGTGTAACATGCACAAATTCAATTGTGCATCATACACAGCTTAATTAATTCATCTTGCACAGCGGAAACAACATGCATTCACACAATCATTATTTCAACATGTTCATTTCATTTTCATTATCAGTAAATATAGAATTGTAGAGGTAGAATACACAAGATCACTTATCTTATGATGAACTTGATCCGTAACCAGCTACGTCGCTGCAACGTTCCACCCAACCATAGGCCAGCGTGCTCCTTAATCTCTCAGCAGTGCTGCCAACCCCGAGCTGGGCATGATTCTCCAAGGAATAAGGGAACTAGCAGGCTTACACATAGCCAGGATACACAAAACACATAACCAAGACAACAAAGTTGGGTTTATCAGGCCATTAAGGAGCTGATGAAGGCAATTTGCTAAGCTGGTGAGCTCATTACAGAACCAAGAACACCTACACCAGAACTAGCCTGACCTCTAAGACACCCATCCACACCCAACACAAGGAATCAGTCCCTTCTCTGCTACACAGTCCCTTAGGCCCTGCATTCCCTTCCAGTGCTATTCAGGGGTGATGGAGAAGAAGGCCAGCCCTCTAACTCTGTCTGTGTGGTTTCTAGCACCAGGTTTATCAAGCAACAAAGCCAACACCCTTACTCCTCACACAGTCCAAAGACCAACAATTGCACTCAGGCAATCAATTTAGCTATTACAGCTTAAACAGGAGAAAAGAATTACACAGCCCCAAATGTAACAGCAAAAACGGCTCACAACATGGGGAAGAACACACAGTCCTGAAGCTTATCAGTGAGCACAACTCACAGCAGGGAAAAAATGCCCCAAATAGTCTGTGCGTAAGACCAATAGTCAGTGAGACAGCCAAAAACGTGAGTGGCCCTTCACAGCCATGGTAAAAACACATGAAATCACAAAAACGTGAATGGAAAAATGCACCAGCAGCTCCAAGAACGTAAGGAAGACAACCCAATCCCCAGCACTACAAAAACGACCTCCCATCCATGGGAAAAATGAAGCCAGCAACCAAAAACATGGAAATGAAAGACACAGGAAAAACTCCAGCTGCTCCCAAAAGCCCCAACGTGAAGGAGAATGGTGAGGAAAATGAAAAACGTGGATGTATGGCAGAATGGCATACATTTTTGGGCATTTTCCTTGCCAAGGAAGTCAGAACACGTTTTTCAAAAATGGGTCTCTGCCCAATTCGAATTTGGTTGCCCATACTCTTCCCATTCCATGCAATAACTAACTCAACCACATTCTGGCAGAAATAAATGATTGGGGAAAAAGACAAGAAAGGTAGTTGACAGTTTGATGGGTTTTCTCATAGACATTTGGCTTTTCCCCATTGGCCCATAGTTTAAATATTTCACCCTCCTTATCCTTAGGAAATCATGCCCCATTCGATTTAGTTGCCACGACCGTAGCTGGTTGTGTTCATTTTAATTATAGATGCAAATTTACACGGTGATAAACTCAAAACATATGCCGCATGCCCCGATATTCCATCGGTGACAAATTAAATCCAAAACATATCATTACCGATCAACGGTGGGGCCTTGGCCTTTAGCTCCACACCATGATCATTTGCAATTTATACATCATATACATCTATTGTGACGGGGTCAAAACCGGGACATTACATTCCCCTCCCCCTTCAATAGCATTGTCCTCAGTGCTTACAAAATTGAACAAAATGCTACACTGGCATCACCTCAGTGTTCCGTAGAATTGAACAAAAATGGATGTGCCAATCACATGGCATCCTCCAGCTCCCATGTAGCCTCTTCAGGCCCGAAGTGCTCCCATTGCACCTTTACCTGCCCTATGGCTCGGTTCCGGAGCATTGTGACCTTCCTGTCGAGGATGCGCATTGGCTCGATTCGGAACTCTCCCTCGGGTTCCACCTGAATCACATCCCAATTTATCACATGGTTAGGATCATGTACATATCTCTTAAGCAAAGAAACATGAAAAACATTATGAGCTCTAGTGCTAGCAGGCAATGCAAGTCTATATGCAACTGGCCCTATTCTCTCGAGCACTTCAAACGGCCCACAATATCTAGGTGACAACTTGGCACAACTCCCAAGCTTCAAGGAACTCTTCCTTGCTCTCACTCTGAGGTAAACATGATCCCCAACATTAAACTCTCTGTTCACCCTATGCTTATCTACATAGCTTTTCTGCCTGTCCTGTGCTGCTCTCAGCTTCTGTCTAATCTTTACAACCTCTTGCTCCATTTCCTTGAGCAATTCTGGTCCAAGCACAATCTTGTTCACTGGATTATCCCAAGTCACTGGTGTCCTACACCTTCTTCCATACAAAGCTTCATATGGACTCATCCCTAAGGATGCCTGCTGCCCATTGTCATAAGCAAACTCTACCAAGTGTAGGTAATCTTCCCACTTGGTTGGTTTGTCCATTACATACATGCGAAGCATATCTTCAAGCACCTGATTAACTCTCTCTGTCTACCCATCTGTCTGAGGATGGTATGCAGTGCTGAAGTTTAGCTTTGTACCCAAGTCTGCAAACAACCCCTTCCAAAAGTTGGAAGTAAACTTGACATCTCTGTCAGATACTATTGCCTTCGGCAATCCATGCAATTTAAATATCTCCTTCATGAAGATCTTTGCAATGTCACCAGCCTCATACGTAGACTTAACTGGTATAAAATGTGCTGCCTTTGTCAACTTGTCTACTACAACCATGATGGAATCATGTTGTCTCCAAGTCATCGACAATCCTGTAATAAAATCCATGGAAATAACTTCCCATTTCCATTCTGGAACTGGCAAAGGCTGCAACAAACCTGCTGGATGTTGATGCTCAACCTTTACCTGCTGACATTTCATACACCTTGAAATGTATTCAGCCATATCCTTTTTCATACCTGGCCAGAAGTACTGCTTTCTAGCTGTAGCAATTGTCTTCTGATATCCTAGGTGTCCAGAATACGGAGCTTGATGGATTTCATCCATGACAACTCTCCTCAAATCTGCCACATCTGGAATATAAATTCTGCCTTTATAAGTGAGAATCCCATCTCCTTCCAATTTATATCCCTCATACCTTTTCTCAAGACTTTGCTGCTGCAATTTGTCTTTTACCTGCTCATACAATTCATCTCCAGCAACATGATTAACAATCTGCTGCCTCAAATCTGATTGGCAAATACTAAGAGATGCCACATGCATTTCTTGCATCTTCCTGCTGAGCGCATCAGCTACCTTATTCTCTTTTCCCTTTATGTGCTTGATTTCAAAATCAAACTCACATAAAAATTCCAGCCATCTTGCTTTCCTAGCATTCAACGTAGGCTGATCAAATAGATACTTCAGTCCACAATGATCTGTTCTGAGCCCAAATTTCCTGCCCATCAAGTAATGCCTCCACATCTTGAGAGCATGTACTATGGCTGCAAGCTCTAGGTCATGAGTGGCATTGTTCTTCTCATGCTCCTTCAACTTTCTTGACTCATAACATATCACATGGTTGTCTTGCATAAGGACTCCTCCAAGCCCTTGTCCACATGCATCGGTACATACCACAAAATCCTTCTCTGGATCTGCAACCTTCAATACTGGTGCACTAGTGAGAAATTTCTTCAACTGCTGGAAGCTTTCTTCACACTTCGATGTCTATTCAAACTTCATCCCCTTCTTTTGCAAAGAAGTGATAGCATGTGCAACCCTAGAGAATCCTTCAATGAATCTCCGGTAGTATCCTGCAAGTCCCATGAAAGATCTTACATCTGTCACATTTCTTGGGGTAGGCCAATTCGTAATGGCTTCAATCTTTTCAAGGTCCACAGATATACCCTCCTCTGAGATAATGTGACCCAAATACTGAATTATATCTCTATAGAAGTCACACTTGCTCAGTTTTGCATACAACTGATGCTCCCTGAGCACTTGTAATGTCAACCTCAAATGCTCTTCATGTTCTTTCTCATTCTTAGAGTAAACAAGAATGTCATCAAGGAAAACAAGAACAAACTTGTCCAAATAATTGCTGAAAACACTATTCATGAGGCACATAAATGTAGCTGGTGCATTCGTGAGTCCAAATGGTACCACTACAAACTCATAGTGCCCATACCTTGTCCTGAAGGCTGTCTTATGAATGTCTTCATCCTTGATCCTTACCTGATGGTAACCAGACCTCAAGTCAATCTTGGAAAATACCTTTGCTCCTCTCATTTGATCAAAGAGGTCATCAATCCTAGGCAAAGGATATTTATTCTTCACCGTAACCTTATTCAGCTGTCTGTAATCAATACATAACCTGAGCGTACCATCTTTCTTCTTTACAAACAGAACTGGTGCTCCCCAAGGAGATACACTCGGTCGGATATACTTCTTTTCCAACAACTCTTGCAGTTGCATCTTCAGCTCTAGCATCTCCGGTGTACTCATCCTATAGGGTGCCTTGGACACTGGTGCTGCTCCTGGCACAAGTTCAATTGTGAAATCAATGTCCCTCTTTGGAGGAAGCCCTGGAATCTCATCAGGAAACACATCCCTGAATTCTTGTAGCACTTGATAGTCCTCCAACCTAGGAGTTTCATCTCTCTTTTCCTCCAAAATCTGAGCTGCATACAACTGGCAACCCTTCCTACAGGACTTCTTTAACTGCATTGCTGAAACCTGCCGTACTGAAATCACCTTTGGAATACCTTTCACAACTACTAGGTTCCCTTCTTCATTCATGCATTCGAAAGTCTTATTGTAACAATCAAGCTTCACCCTGTGAGCTTCTAACCAATCCATTCCAATGAGGACATCATAGGACCCAAGCGGTAGAACATTCAGATCTACACAAGTGACCAATCCATTCATGACTAATGGACATTTCTCTACCACTTCACTGACCTTTCTCTTAGTTCCAGTGGCTAGCTGAACTAACCAAGACTTCCTATGCCTTACTTTCTTAAAAGCACAAATCTCCACTACTCTAGGAGTGATGTAACTATGCGTAGAACCAGGGTCAATCAAAATAGAAACAGATTGCTCAGCAATCTTACTTGCTACTTCAACTACAGCTGATTGGTGATCTGCTTGGCGGTCCTCCAGTGCTGCATAGATCCTAGGAACTGCCCTTGCTACTTGACCCACTGTTTCTGCTTCTTGAACATTATATACTAGCCTGGCACTCTCATTCTCGAGTGGACAATTCCTGTGCATGTGGGGTCCTCCACATTTCCAACATTGAAGTGGTCCTCTAATCTGTTGTGGATCTTTAGGCTTTTCTCCGGTCGCTCCAACTGGCTTACTCGCAGCTTGGGATGGCTGCTTCTGCTGATTCCTGAAGCTAGAAGGTTTGAAACCTTTCTTCCTTTGGTCAAACTTCTCGTTCTTCTTGTCCTTCCATGCCTTATGGTAATCTGGCTTACCCTTGCTTTGTGCATAGCAATACTTAGCCTTCCTTATTGCTTCTTCAAGAGTTCTAGGCTCATAAAACTCAATTCTATCTTTATAAGACTGAGGTAATCCACTCAGAAAGTGCTAGACCTTTACTTTTTCATCTCTGATGTATCGAACATACCTCAATAGCTCCAAAAACTTATTAGCATACTCTTCCATGGTCTGCTGTCCCAATCTTAGCTCATGGAACTCCTTGATCTTGTCATCATAATACCTGTCAGATAGGTATTTCTGCTTGAAATACTTCTCGAACGGCTTCCACTTAAGTCTTCTTTCACTGATCTTCTTCACTTGCTTGAAGTGTTCCCACCAAATGGATGCTCTTCCATTCAGATTGAATATGGCAACTCTTGCCTTCATGTTTCCTGAATAATCTTGCACTTGAAAGTACTTTTTAATCCCAAGAAGCCAAGCTTCAGCCTCTTATCCAGTCTTTACCTCACCATCAAACGTAGGAGGTTTTTCCTTTTTAAATTCATCTCGAGTGCGATCCCTATGGTGTCTCTTTCTTTTTCTTTTATGAGAAGAAGAGCTTGAATCCCCACTAGATTCTTCTAAATCAGATGATCCACCAGAAGTCCCTCTCCTTCTCCTAGTACTGCTCTTACTGTCTTCTGGTCTTGCTGTACCTTGTCCAGAGTCTATCTTCTTATGGAAGTCTGTCAAACTCTGCAACATTGCAGCATTCAGCTGATGTTTCTCTTCCTGGGCTTTAATCAGGCTTCTCATAGTGGCTGCAACATCTGACGGGGTCTCTTGGAATCTCCTTCCATTAGACTCAATGTCATCATTTCTATTACGGACATTTTGTCCCATGGCATCTTCTGCTGTCTCGAAGGAATCCCGAGCATCATATCCGTCATGGGTTCTCATACTGAACTGCAACTTAGTTACCAAACTACACTACCTGGAATACTTCTTTTGAAGGTGACTATGATTCTGCAAACGTGTTAATAACACAATTGTTAGATGCATACATTGATACAAATCAACATTACTTACCTTCTCTTGGAATAATCACAAAATAATAGTTTGCCCAAACACACAAAACTTTCTTCATTAAGAACGTCTATCTGAGGGGGACGACGGGGGTCAAGGGGGCATTAACTCGCTGCCAATCTGGGGGCATTTTTTTTTTTTTGTAAATTGTTGATTTTCGCACAATCTGGTGCATTAGCTCGCTGCCAATTTCTCATTTTCAACCCCTGAAAATCCTCAAAATTTCACTGAGAAACAGTCAAAAATCCCACTGGAAAACAGTTAAAATCTGTTGGAAAAATCTCATGGAAAACTCAAATTTTCCCTATGCAAATCGGGTGTCAGCTGTCTCTCTGATCGGCTGTCGGAAGCCTTTCGCATCAGGTGGTTTAGCCATTCAGGCAACCGCAACAGCGGCTCCTCCGGAAGTTCCAACCTTCCGCAACGTCGGACGCTCCTTCCCTTTCCTCTTCCAATCGGCGCACTTTCTCTTGCGGCGTCGGCAGTCTTCTTAATCGGCCGGAAAATGCCTCTAGCTTCCGCAACGGCGGACACTCGAAAGATCCGAACCTTCCGACTTGGCACTTACGTCGGACGTCGGCTGACTTTTGGATCGGAAGTCGGATGACTTTTGGATCGGAAGTCGGATGACTTTGTCTTCCTCTGAATCGGCTCCCAGACCATTCTTCCTTCCGCAACGTCGGACGGAAAACTTCTCCAATTCATCCGCAATGGAAAATGCCCACTTCACCATCTCTTCTGATTTGGCACTTAGAATCACATCGGACGTCGACGGACTCTCAGAACATCGGACATCGGACCACTCTCCCTTCCGACGAACACTAAAACACTTAGAAAAATTTTCAATCTTTCTTTCACTGTGTCGACTATCGACGGCCTTTCCAATCGGAAGCCAAATCGATTCACCGTCCGCAACGACGGGTGGGAGACTTCACCAATCCGTCTTCAACGGCAGATGGGAAGATTGTGAAACCTTCCGCAACGGCAGAATTTCACTTCCTCCAATGGCCCAACTGTTCCATACTTAGCCAAATTTTTCAACTTTTCTGTGGCATCGGCGGTCGGATGACTTTTGGGTCGGAAGCATGATTGCTTCGACGTCCGCAACGGCGGATGGGAAGATCGTAAAACTTTCCGCAACGGCGGATAGGGACTTCATGAAACCTTCCGCAACAGTAGACAGGAACTTCGTGAAACCTTCCGCAACGACGGAAGCTTTACTGCTGGTTCTTCCGACTGCTCAACATTTCAACAAAATTTTAAATTTTCACAGTCTTCCACCGATTCAGCTGGGCAGAATGAAATGTAACCCCTATTACTGCATCTTGGCGGCTCATGCAGGCCCATGCTACAATTCAGAGCTCTGATACCATGCTGTCACGTCCCCATGCCTCCGACCGACAAGGAGGACGCGACTACTTGCTTTAACAGACCGGGCTAAACGCCCATGAACATGTACAGGCTTAAATAAAATGCTGAATTGCTAAAATAGAATGCTGAGAAGAATGCATGACAGTGTAACATGCACAAATTCAATTGTGCATCATACACAGCTTAATTAATTCATCTTGCATAGTGGAAACAACATGCATTCACACAATCATTATTTCAACATGTTCATTTCATTTTCATTATCAGTAAATATAGAATTGAAGAGGTAGAATACACAAGATCACTTATCTTATGATGAACTTGATCCGCAACCAGCTACGTCGCTGCAACGTTCCACCCAACCATAGGCCAGCATGCTCCTTAATCTCTCAGCAGCGCTGCCACCCCCGAGCTGGGCATGATT
>LPNX010631513.1:73957-114205 GCA_001517045.1 Pseudotsuga menziesii
ACAGTCCTAAAGCTTATCAGTGAGCACAACTCACAGCAGGGAAAAAACGCCCCAAATAGTCTGTGCATGAGCCCAATAGTCAGTGAGACAACCAAAAACATGAGTGGCCCTTCACAGCCATGGTAAAAACACATGAAATCACAAAAACGTGAATGGAAAAATGCACCAGCAACTCCAAGAACGTGAGGAAGACAACCCAATCCCCAGCACTACAAAAACGACCTCCCATCCATGGGAAAAATGAAGCCAGCAACCAAAAACATGGAAATGAAAGACACAGGAAAAACTCCAGCTGCTCCCAAAAGCCCCAACGTGAAGGAGAATGGTGAGGAAAATGAAAAACGTGGATGTATGGCAGAATGGCATACGTTTTTGGGCATTTTCCTTGCCAAGGAAGTTAGAACACGTTTTTCAAAAATGGGTCTCTGCCCAATTCGAATTTGGTTGCCCATACTCTTCCCATTCCATGCAATAACTAACTCAACCACATTCTGGCAGAAATAAATGATTGGGGAAAAAGACAAGAAAGGTAGTTGACAGTTTGATGGGTTTTCTCATAGACATTTGGCTTTTCCCCATTGGCCCATAGGTTAAATATTTCACCCCCCTTATCCTTAGGAAATATTGCCCCATTCGATTTAGTTGCCGCGACCGTAGCTGGTTGTGTTCATTTTAATTATAGATGCAAATTTACACGGTGATAAACTCAAAACATATGCCGCATGCCCCGATATTCCATCGGTGAAAAATTAAATCCAAAACATATCATTACCAATCAACGGTGGGGCCTTGGCCTTTAGCTCCACACCATGATCATTTACAATTTATACATCATATACATCTATTGTGACGGGGTCAAAACCGGGACATTACATGAATTGTGGAAAATGTACTTTGATGGTTCTTCATCTAAAGAAGGAGCAAGAGCTGGAACTGTTATCATTTCTCCAAGAGGGTAAATTATTTGTCTGATGTACAAATTGGAATTTCAAACAACTGACAATACAACAGAATATGAAGCATTAGTACTGGGACTTAGAGCTGCAAAGGATTTGGGAATTCAACAGCTGGTTGTTTTTGGTGACTTCAAGTTAGTGGTTCAGCAGGTCATAAATGTTTATCAGGTAAAGCAATAGTTGTTAAAAGTTTATAGAAATTAAGTATGGGATCTGATCGATGATTTATTTTCATCATTTAATATTTCTTTCATTCCTAGAGATCAAAATCAAACAATAGAATCTCTAGCTCTGGAAGAAACATTTTTAAAAGTCCCTCAACACACTCAACTCAGGTACCCAATTGAAGTTAGGCACAGGACTTCACTACCTGATAACATAAAACATTGGAGGGTGTTTTAGGATGATCAAGAAATTAAGACTCTTCTTGGAATTAACAGGTGAGTTTTATACCTCTCATATTGATGAAGAATAGAATGATGATATGGATGAATTCCCATATTTTATAGAACAACCAATTGCTAATCATAATATCGTTGAACTCAAAGTAATTTTCATTCCAAAGAGTTTAGTTCCTCTAGAAAGATTGTTTTTAAAAGATGATACTTTAGCAAAACCAACTGTGCAATCTTTTGAATAAAATGTTATTAGTTGTAACATTGGAACTGAAAGTCAACCTAAGATCATTAAAATTTCTAAGTTGTTGTCAGAAGAGAATAAAAAGAAGTATATTAGTATGTTTAAAGAGTTCATAGATATATTTTCTTGGTCATATGAGGAAACCAAGACATGTGATACTAGCATAATTCAACATAAGATTCCTTTGAAACCTAACATTGAACCCTTCCGGCAGAAACTCAGAAGAATTAATCCAGCATTGTTACCAGTTATTGAAAAGGAGGTGAAAAAGTTATTAGATGCAAAAATTATGGTACCTCTTCGGTATTCCACATGGGTTACAAATATGGTTCTCGTTCGAAAGAAAAATGATGAGATAAGGTTATGTGTTGATTTTCGTAACCTGAACAAATCTTCTTTAAAAGTTAATTACCCAGTTCCTAAGATAGATCAGATCTTGCAAAGGGTAGTTGGTGCTCAAAGAATATCAATGATAGATGGGTTCTCAGGTTATAACCAAATTGTTGTTCATTCCAAAGATAGGGAAAAAACTGCTTTTACCACTCCCAAGGGAACCTTTATATACGATAAAATGCCATTTGGTTTAATGACAACAGATGCAACTTTTTAGAGGGATATGGACATAGAATTTGTTGGTGAAAGGGAGAAATTTGTGGTAATTTACCTGGATGACATAACAGTGTTTAGATTCAAATGAAAGTCATCTTAAGCCTCTTGAATAAACCTTTTTGAAATGTAGAAAGTTTGGATTGTACCTGAACCCAAAGAAATCTCATTTTTCCATGTAGGAAGGAAAACTTCTTGGTCATATTGTCTCAGTTGATGGAATCAAAATTGACCCAGAACGTGTGAAAGCCATTCTGAAAATTACTATTCCAAGGAATAAAAAATATATTCAGTCATTTATTGGGAAAATTAATTTTCTTAGATGGTTTATTCCCAATTTTGCAGAAATTGTTAAGTAAATAACTAAGATGCTGAGAAAATATCAAGAAGTAAAATGGAATCCAAAAGCAAGAATATATTTTGAAAGAATAAAACAAGCTCTCATAGAAGCACTGGTTTTAGTAAGCCCTGATTTTTCTAAAAACTTCATTACCTTTTCCTTTGTTTCTGAAGACAGTTTAGCAGTAGTACTATTGCAAAAGAATTTAGAAGGTATTGAACAAAATATTTCATTCTTTAGTAAAATTTTAAGGGACTAGAAATCAAGTATAGCACTTTGGATAAGCAGGCCTATGCACTTGTTAAAGCCCTTAAGTTTTTCATAATTTACTTATTGCACTCAAAAATTTTAGCATATGTTCATAATGCAACAGTAAAGGAGATCTTAACACAACCTGACATTGAAAAGAAAAGAGGTCATTGGATAGAAAAAATAATGGAATATGACGTTGAGATCAAGCCAACCAAACTTGTTAAAGGCCAAGGTTTGGCTAAGTTGCTTACAGATTCTAATTGCTAAGCATTAGGATTGAATGTTGTATTTAATGAATTACCCGAAGAACAAAAATCTCAGCATGAAAGGGAAAAGGAACAAATTTTTCAAAAGTATGTTGACTCAGCTTGGTATGGTGATATAGTATATTTTATTTTATTTCTACAATCTCCACCATATTTATATAAAGGAAAATTCATATCCTTAAAGTTGAAAGCCATGAATTTTGTATTTGTGAACACAATCTATAGGTATTCTTCTCAGATGTGTTGATTAGGAAGAACTCGGTGCTATTACAACTGAAATGCATGAAGGATTTTGTAGTGGGCACGGTTATTGGAAGGCCACGTCCTTTAAAATTTTGCAAGCAGGCTATTATTGGCCAAAGATATTTTCAAATGTTTTTTCCCATGTAAGAGCTTGTGTTGAATGCCAGAAGTTTGTAGGTAAGCAAAAATTTATTTCTTTGCCTATCAAACCTATCTCAGTTGAAGCCCCTTTCTAGTACTGGGGGTTATATTTCATAGGAGAAATCAATCCACATTCTACTGGTCAACACAAATATATTCTAACAGCCACTTATTTCTTTACAAAATGGGTAGAGACAATTCATACCAGAAGAGCAACTGAGTAAGTCATAATAAAGTTTTTGGAGGAAAACATCTTGAGAATGTTTGGATGCTTGAGAAATCTCGTCACAGACAATGTTGCTGCTTCCAAGTCTCAAGATATGGTACATTTCTATGAAAAACATGGAATTCTTTTGAAACATTCAACTCCATATTATCCACAAGGTAATGGCTTGGAAGAGTACACAAACAAGAACATTGTGAACAGTATTAAGAAAATTTTGTCAAAAAATAAGAAAGCATGGGATAGTAAGTTGAAATATGCTCTTTGGGTCGATCGTATCACTACAAATAAGGCTACTGGTACTTCTCATTTCCAACTTGTATATGGAACTGAGGCATTTTTTCATGTACATCTGGCTCTTCTTGTCATGAAGTTTATGCAAGATAGTCTTGAAGAACCAAATGAGGTACAACAAAGAATTTTTCAAATGATTGAACTACAACATGAAACAGAGATGCTCAATGAAAAAAGCTCAGGTATATAAAGATAAAATAAAATAGAGGTTTGATAAAAAGATCAAAGAAGATAATTTCTTTCTTGATAATTTGGTGCTTAGATAGGATGCACATAGAGATGAGAAATCAAAACATGGAAATCTTGACCATCTATGGCTAGGAACTTTCAAAATTGTCAGAAACTTGGGGACCAATACATTTGTTTTGCATAATTTAGAAGGTAATGAGCTAGCCGGCCCAGTCAATGGGAACTTTTTGAAGCATTTTTATAAAAAGTAAGATCTGAAGGACACTCTTCACATTGTAAATACCGATGAGTTTCAAATTTGTTTAAATAAGACTCTAACCCAATGGATTAGTAGCAGTTATGAGTTTTGGTTGACAGGAATAAATGCCACTTGGTCTATAGTTCTTGGAAAATCACAGGAAAATTCCACCCAAAAACAGAGCTAGTGTTATTCCTAGGTCTGTCAACTATTTTCCTTAGCCTTACCTTCTACCTTAGAAAAAAATTTCCCTTTGTTTTTCTTTTTCTCCTATGTTTGGGTTGTTTCGATTTCATTTTAAATATAATTTTGCATTAAACAAATATGTTAGTTTAGACTTAATCTCCTAGTAGATTAATAAGTGATTATTCATATAATAAAATAAATGCAAAATTAGGGTTGAAATATTCATATCCTATGTTCTAATGCAACCTAGTAGTGCATTTCATCATTCATACACATGCGCACTGCCAGATTGCCAAAGTTAGGGTTATGTGCAGGTTTTCAAACCCTATCAAATAATGATGCAGTTGTTCAGTCTTTAGGACTTGTTCCAGCTAACAGGCCGACAGTTGGCTCTGAATTACACCTGGAAGAGCAACAATACTGCTTCAAGTTCAAAGATCATTTCAAACTCAATGTTTTGTACCTTATCAATTTGGTATGAAACGGTGATTGATCTCCAAATAGGGGCTTTCATGTTTTGTTCTGAGATTTATATTTCTAGTATTATGTCTACAACTTCAAATTCAATCATGTATTTAGATAAGAAACCTCGTTCCAGTGGTCATGTACTCATAATTAAACCCAAAAATATTGAATGGATGAGTAAATTTCCATTAGCTACTACAAATTTGAAAGAAGCAGGCTGGTACACCTTGTGTGAGAGAATTGCGAAGTATAATGTGGATGTTATGAAGCCTTTCTATCATAATTTTAAGGGTTCGGTGGTGAATGTTGGTGGGTTCGAGTTCCCAGTAATAGAGGAATCCATTGCACAAGCTATTGCCATCGCTCCTGAAGGTAAGAGATGGTTTAAAAGACGATCAATATATGAAGAGTATGGACAATTTCTTCTACCTACACACAAAAACCCTAATTGGAGAAAAGGGATTCAAAGGACATGTTTACTTGAAGAATGGCATGACGTTGTGCATATCATCCAAAGATATGTAAAATGTGAGGGGAGGTTCGCCATGATTTACCTCTATCAGTTACCAAAAGGTTAAACTTACCCTATTACTTTATGAAGAGTTTAAGTAAGATGGCTATTTGGGTGCATAATCATCCCGATTCTTCCAGTAACAGTATTTTTCATCACGAATTGGTTAAATTATTAACAGCCAAAGAATTAGAGAAACATGGGAGATCTTGGTCTCATTTTCTGTTTTGGTTTGGTTTCAAAATAGAATTAAGGAATGTGAAAAAAGTAAAAGAAAGAAAACCCCTACCCGAAAAAAGGCTGTGAAATTTCCTTCTGATACAAAGGCAGTAAACATGTCAAAATATCCTTCTGAAAAAGAAATAGAAGATCACCACAAAGTTAAAAATAATGAAGAACAAATGACTGTTTAGACACATTCTAAGATTGAGCAGGGTAGATTCGAAGATGTAAGAATACATGAGTTTGGCATATGTAAAAAATTTGTGGTGAAAAACAAAGAAATTGGGGTAATTCAGGAATTAAATCCTTCTCATAATGAAATTCTCATTCCTACAGAAAGCTCATTGAAGCCTGTTAAAGTTTATTCAAGGCCTAAGACTCGTCCTATAAACAAATTAAGATTAAATATGAATGTTGTGTTGAACCCAAAGATTAAAAAGAATTAGGTCATAGAAGTGCAGGAATCATCAGATGATGAGGTAGATGAAAGGGAAAAGTTTTTTGAATCAGCACTTAATAAAGTACTGGATAACATTGAGCAGAATTTGAAAAAGGTACCGGATCTTGTTCCTAAAAATTGTCCTAATCATTTTGATAATGAAGAAAACCTACAAGAGAATACAACATCAATAATCTTAGATTTTAAAGATAAAATTGTAGCTGAATATGAACCCGGTGAACCTTCAAAAGAACAATCAAATATGGATAAAGACATTATTGCAAATGAAGCTTGTGAGGATTCAGATATCTTTATAAAAGAATTTTAAAAAGATAAACATAATAAGGAAATTGAGAAAATCAAGATTTAGAATGAGCATATAAATCATATTAATGATAGTTTGATGCAAGAAAACAAGATGTTGAAACATGATTTGCAAGAGATTAATAACAATTATTCAGAGCTGGTACAGGTGGTAGAAGAAGCAGTTAAAAGGAGTGTTATCTCTATGGTTATTTTTTCATTTTTATCCTAGGGTTTTATAGTTTTTTTTGTTTATGTTGAGTTCATTTCTTTAATATTACCTTATTTTATACCTTTGAGTGTCATAATATTTATATTTTTTTATTATGATTTCCTCTGAAAGCTCAAATAATTTATTATCTAAAGTCATGAACTTGTATTAAGAGCAAGAGGTTTTATGAAAGATCAATTATAAATTGGGTTATAGAAACTGGCAGCATTCTTTAAAATATTGCATCAATGGTTTTATTCATAAATATCATTTGTTTTGAAAAAATGTGACAATGAAACGATGCTATATGGATGTATGCAAACACATGATAAGCATTATATATTTGACAGGCTTGGTACTATGGTTTAAAAGCATCATTATTATTTCTTGAAGGCAGTCCTATCTAAATAATGATTGTATACATGGTGTCACTCATTTTCTTTCACAACTGTTCTTCATATGAAATCGAGGCATTTGGTGTAATGAGTAATGGTACCAATGTTGATAGTATTGATAGTTGACAGTGATATTCCATATTTCCCTAAAACCTATCATATTATTGTTTTCGAATTCCATTAGCTCTGTGAAGTTTATATTTTGAAGAGTTTGCAGAATGCCAAAAGTAAAAATAGAAGAAGAATCAGAAATTGTGGTGAAAAGACGACCAGGAGGCCTGATTTGCAGACTGGAACTTGATAATACACAATGGATATTGCAATTTCCAAGGTCATCCCAGTTGATGAGAAATGTGGGTTGGTTTTCTTTCTATGAAAAGTTGCAGGGTTATCATACACAGGTGACTATGTCCTTCATCAAAAATTACAAAGATGGAGTGGTTCATCTCAAGAGTTTGAAGATCATGGTGAATGAAGAATCTATTGCAGAAGAAATAGGGGTTCCAGCACAAGGAGAAAGATGGTGTAAGCAGCGGGATTTTCAAGGCAACTATGGTGAGTTCTTAATGCCAGGGTTTGAGAAATTAGACTGGAAGAATGGTATTCATGTGAGCAAGATAAAACCCAATTGGAAAATTCCCTTGGAAATGGTTCAAAATTATATTACATGCGAAGGTCGCTATGATAGGGTCCTCAAATGTCATTTAAGGTTGTTAATGCATCTTAATGGAAGTTTAAAACTCAATCTCCCATTTTATCTATTGAAGATCCTGCAAAAGATGGTTACATGGGTTCAAGCCACTCCAGAACATACTGCTCGTTCTATATACCATCAAGGTTTAATAAAATTGTTTTTGATTTCACAATTGCATAGAGAAGGACGAACTTGGGAAAGTTTGCTATCAGAGTTAGGGTTTGAAAAAAATACCAAAGAAAAGGGAAAAAGGTTAACAGAAGACTTGAACCAGCAAACGAGAAATCATGAAGAAAAAACTGAGTATGTTGCAGCAGAAGGAAAGGGTTTTGTAGAAGAACCAAACCAGAATAACTTGTTTCCTGAAGTATCAGTTACAGATGAAAACCTTGAAACATTGAGTATGATCTTAAAGAATATAACTTCAAAGAATGAACAACGAGTTCAGCTTTTGAAATTAGAAAGTATTGGTATGAAGCCTAGGACTCGGCTAAGGAGTAAGTTACAGGTAGAAATGGAATCAGTGCATGAAGACTATGAAGATATTGTAATGGTAAATGATTCTTTCAGTGAGGAAACTGTACATGCATCCAAGGGTCAATATTGTTTAGATAATGAAAATTTCATTGATGTTCAAGGAGTTGCAGGGTCTATACCTGAAATCTTTTGCACAAATAAACAGGTGTGTTCGGAAGATTGTTCAGTCTCGAAGCTTCCACAAGAAGATGAGGTTCTTATGAAAGAAGAAGCTATTGAAATAGCTCCATAATTAAACCGGATTAAGAAATCTTTGCAGACATATAAGGAGCAAACCAAGTTTTTACAGAGTATTAATGAGAAGTTAATGACTGCAAATAAAAGGTTACGAGAGGATTTGGAGGAAAAAGAAGCAGATTATCAAAAGTTACATTCAATATCTAAAGACATATTGAAAGAGAAGAGAACCATCCAGAAGCAGTTCGAACACATGAAGACTCAGAGTAAGGAGGCACACAATCAAATGGAGAACAAAGATGTTGAGTTTGCCAAATTACAAAAAAGATCCCAGGTTTTAAGTGATCTAACTGTCTTGGCAGAGGCTTCTAAGAGTCTTTAGCATTAGAATGATAGTTGGATTTTGAAAGCAATTAGGGCTTGACAGATGTCTATTTCTACTTCTATTTTGCATTACACTTGTATTAATATTGTTTTAAGAAGATCAACTTTGCTATTTTTGAAAGAATTCGATCCATAGAAATAGGATCTGATAACTATCTCAAAAACTCAGAAGTTTTGTATATAAGAGGTAGTAGGTACATATGAAAGGGGTGGCAATTGGAGATGGGAATCCAATTTTTGTATACTGTGTGACATGAAACTCTCTGCATCTTCAATACAGGTTCTACTTTGATATGATTATGGTTACGAGCTGATTTTGTATTTTTATGAATTGTGTTTTTATGATTTATCCTATGTGTGGTCAAATTCAATCCACTACATGATTCTTGCAATAAAATACAGTTATATTTCAAACCTTTAGTGACAGAGTCAGATCCATTCCACAAATTCGTGCTCGTATTTTCCTTGTTATTGAATTTTGTATTATATTTTATGTCATACAGATCTTTAATGGTTCTATGATTTTCCTATATCTTTGATTACATGCCAATTTAGTCTTGATTTTGATTTTATTGAATTATCTTTAAAAAAATATTTCTCTGAGCTTGAACCCCATTAGTCTAGGTTCAACTTTAGGGATAACATCTTCTGGTGTCGTTGTCGAGGATGGAGAAATGAAAGGACATCTTCTCTGGGTATTTGACATTCATATGTATCTGATTTTGGAAGGTGAACAAGATCAGTGAGACCTGTTGTAGACTACATCAATCACCTACATAAAGTTACAATGGCTTCAAAAAAGATAGGAACTCAAGGAAATCCCTCATCACCTTTAAATCCAGGAGTCTCAGATCCTGAACATATATTAAAAGAGGCTAGGAGAAGGTTAAGCTCTACCTCATTAGAAAAATTTAAACATCCTTCAGCCTTGGAGATTCCTAAATATTCATCTATCCATGTTCCTTCTTTTGATCCACATTCAGAAAAAGGAAAAGAAGAATTAGATCTGGTATTTACCCCTTCTCAAATTGACAATTTCCAAGTCTTCACAAATCCTTTGTTGTCTAAGAAAGTTAAACTTGAAGCATTACAGACAGGAGCTTCTTCTTTGTTTTCAACTCATATACCTTTTGTTAAGACCATCCTAGTGAATCAACCAAATCCTAGTAATTTACCTCCTTCATCACAACATTCAAGCACCAATCAGTCTAATACAAGTTCAAATATTTCCAGCCCTAGAATGGCTCACCCTCAAAATCGGATGGCTGCTATGGTAGCAGCAAGATATGCCCCACTAGTTTTTCCCCGGCCTCTCAATGCTCTCCTAGGAGGAGATTACCAAAAATATCTTCTGAGATTTAATGGTCACGGAGATCTTACTGCAGAAGAACATTGGAATACATACTTGAGTTATGCAGACAATCAAAATTTTGAAAATTAAGATGTTTGGATGAGGGTTTTTGTTCAAAGTTTAGATGGTGAGGTGAGAAAATGGTTTAGAGAATTACCACCAAAATCTATAGATGGTATAGATTCTTTAGAAGAGGTATTCATGAGACAATGGGGATATACTAAAGATTATTTATACTACATTACAAAGTTTGGATCATTGAAAAGAAAGAAGGATGAAGCTATTGGAGATTTTTCTAAAAGGTTCAATAAAATGTACAATAGAATACCAGCTAAAATAAAACCCTCATAGACATCAGCAAATTTAACTTGTGCAAACTCATTTGATCATGGGTTTTCCTTGTTGTTGAGGGAAAGAAAGTCTGTGTCACTTAAAAATATGCAAGATGCAGCATTGGAAGTAGAATCTAATATTTTGGCTTCAAACAAACTCAAAGAGGAAACAGAATTTCAAACTATAGACAAAAAAAGGTAAAAAGGAAATCATTACATGCAATCCTACAGGAAGATCTTCAGACAGTAAAATGGATGAAATGAGTAAAATTATTAAAAATTTGTCTATTAATATTGATAGGTTGGAGTTGGGAAATAAAAATCAGAACAAACCTATACCTGAAGGAGAAAGAAATCAAAATCAGTTCAGAAGACATTTTGCTCCTAGGTTTTTGCCAAGAGAAAGACGAAATAATGATATTCAGAGGGACAGGCGAGAAAATGTAGAACAGAGAATTCAGCCTCCTTTTCAAAATAATAATGTGAGATATGATGAGTCATATGAGATAGATGAAGGAGAGTTGGATGATTTGGAAGAACAGGAACAAACATTAGTGAGTTTGATGATGATTCTTCTTCTCATTTTCTGACTAAAGCTGATTATCATTATGCTACAGAACTAGATCATTATGAAGAAAATAATTATCAAATGTCCATGCCTAAAATTTGTCAGAAAATACCACAAAAATCATATGGTCTTAGATCAGGGGTAAAACATGCAGCACAGGCTAAAAAGATTGTGAAAGCTCATCCTATTGAACAAAATATGTCTTCAAATAAAAAACAAATTGTAAAAGAGAAAAAAGATAAAGTGGTAAGTCTTGAGGGGGTGAATAAAGTCATAGGTGGGTTCAATTTGGAGCATGAACTTAATAAGGTTAAGATCCATGTTCATTTAACAAAGTTGATTAAGAACAAAGCTTACAAGGAAGCAACTTTTAAAACTTTCAAAAATGCAGTGAATATTATCCCATCTGATGAAATTAATTTGCAAGATGAAAAACCTACTATCACTGTGGGGTCAAAAACTTTTGATAAACCTAATGATAATTCAGAATATCCCCTCCATTTTATGTAACTCTTTCAATACATGATCAACTACTACATAATTGTCTTCTAGATTTAAGAGCTTCACATAACCTCATGCCAAAATTAGTCATGGAAGCTTTAGGTTTGAGTGTTGCTAAACCATATCATGATTTGTATGTGTTTGATTCTAGGGAAGTGAAGTGTATTGGGGTTATTAAAGATCTAGTGGTGAATTTAACTCAAGTAGCTATGAAGAGTGTATTGATGGATATAGTTGTAGCAAATATTTCTCCTAAATTTGGTATGCTATTGTCTAGATCTTGGGAAAAGAGAGTGGGAGGAACTCTGCAAATGGATCTTTCATATGCTACAAATCCAGTATTTGGAGGAGAATTCAGAAGACTTTACAGAGAAGTACAAAGGGCATATTTGGTAAGTGATAGTAAACAACCTAATAACCATCCAATCTATTCAATTGATGAGAATCTTGGTTCTTGTATGTTGCAATTAAGTGATGAAGTTGAAGGAGTTTTACAAGTACATAATGATATTCCAGTTCAGATAAAGAAAGAAGAACCAGATGGTTTATGGCAAATGTACTTTGATGGTGTATCAAGTAAGGAGGGAGTAGGAGCAGGAGTGTTATTGATTTCAGCTGGAGGTGAGGTCATTTCCCTTATGTACAAATTGGAATTTAAAACAACCAATAATACTGTTGAGTATGAGGCTTTGATTCTTGGATTAAGAGCAGCAAAAGACTTGGGTATTAAATAGCTTGTTGTGTTTGGTGACTCCGAATTAGTGATTTAGCAAGTAAAGGATGTTTACCAAGTAAAGCAGTATTTATTGAAAGTTTATAGAAATGAGGCTTGGGATTTAATTGAAAATTTCTTTATAGCTTTCAATATAACTTTTGTTCCAAGAGAATATAATGAAACAGCTGATTCCTTAGCCTTAGCAACAGCCTATTTTAAAGTTCCAAAAGTAACACATTTGAAATATCCAATTGATGTGAGATACAGACCCTCTGTTCTAGATGACATCAAACACTGGAAATTTTTTCATGATGATCAGGAGATAAAAGAATTTATGGAGTTAGTAGGTGAATTTTTAGATGATTTAGTTGATCAAGAACAGGATTTTTAATTCATGGAAAATGAAACTTGTAGGAATGATTCGATAGATGATCATAATATTGTTGAATTAAAAGGAAGTTTCAATCCTAAGGGACTTGTTCCACTTGAGAGGTTGTTTTCAAAGGATGATACATTGTTGAAGCCCACCTTGCATACCACTGAGGAGAATGTTATAGATTATAACATTGGTTCTGAAGATCAACCTAAAATGATAAAATTGTCAAAATCATTGTCAGAGAAGGAAAAGAAAAAATATATTGGTTTGCTAAAAGAATTTGTGGACATTTTTGCTTGGTCATATCATGATTTAAGAACCTATGACACTAGCATAATTCAACATAAAATTCCTCTGAAACCAAATACTAAGACTTTTAAACAGAAACTTAGAAGGCTTAACCCAACATTGTTGCTAATAATTGAAAAAGAGGTAAAGAAATTACTAGATGCAAAAATTATTGTACCTCTGAGATATTCATCATGGATTGCAAATTTGGTGCCTGTACATAAGAAAAATGGAGAAATAAGGCTTTGTGTTGATTTCTGCAACTTGAACAAATCTTGTTTGAAAGATAATTATTCATTACCAAAAATAGATCATATTTTGCATAGAGTTGTAGGATCTCATAGAAGTCAAGAAGAGTTGGGTCCCCCTTATCAAATGTAAAAACAAGTCCGAACTGTCTAGGTTTTAACCTATCTCAGATAAATAAATTATCCCTAAAAATCCTAATTATTAAAAAAAAAAACCCTAATTTCTTAATTAATATACAAATAACCTAATTTCTTAATTAAAAAACATAGTATCTTAATTAAAAAACCATAGTATCTTAATTAAATATTCCTATTATTAAAAGCATAATAAAACCCTAATATGAACTTTAATTATACCTTTAAACATACTTTATAATTCTAAAATATTTAAAAAAATTTACTTTATTAATATTAATATTAAAAACTTTATTAGTATTAAGAGTAAATCTTTACTAATATTACTTTAATTATAAACTTTAATAAATTATAAACTTTAATATTAAAACTTTAAATATAAAAAATTTTAAAAAACTTTATTAACATTAAGAAAATGAAAATCTTTTTAAATATTATTAATAAAAGAATTTTTAATTTATTAATAATTAAAAAAAAAAATTGAAAATATTTTAATTAAAATTTTTTAAAATACTCTACTATACCTAAGATTAGTCGGCTTCAATTAATAATTTTGGTAACCTTACGAACTAAAGCTTATTTATTCCCCAGAGTTGCAGCTTATCCATCCAAATGACTACTTGTCCTGATGATGGTTCTCGATTCGGAATCAAAATGTCAACTAAAAAATGTCTACTACGGAATTTCCGGAAAAACCATACTCTAAGAATTTCAATGATTGATGGTTTTTCTGGTTATAACCAAATTGCAGTACAGCCTGAAGATAGAGAAAATACAGCATTCACAACTCTAGGGGGGACTTTTATGTATGATAAAATGCCTTTTGGGCTTATGAATGCAGGTGCCACTTTTCAGAGGGCTATGGATATAGCCTTTGTGGGGGAGACTGAAACATTTGTAGTAATATACCAAGATTATATTACAGTCTTCTCCAAGTTTGATGAAGATCACCTAAAACATTTAAGAAAGATTTTTATTAAGTGCTGAAAATTTGGTTTATCATTAAACCCAAAAAAGTCTCACTTTGCTATGACAAAAGGTAAGTTGTTAGGACATATTGTTTCTACTGAAGGAATCAAAATAGATCCAGAGAGAGTAAAGGCCATCTTAAAAATCAGTATTCCTAGAAATAAAAAGGAGATTCAATCTTTCATTGGAAAAATCAATTTCTTAAGATGGTTTATTCCTAATTTTACATAAATTATCAAACATATAACTGAGATGCTCAAGAAGGATAAGGAAGTTAAATGGTCAAATCAGGATAAACAATCATTTGAAGCCATAAAGCAGGCATTAATAAAAGCACCCGTATTGATAGCTCCAGATTATACAAAGGATTTTGCAATTTTTTCATTTGCATCTGAAGATACAATAGCTGTTGTGTTATTGCAAAAGAATTCATATGGTTTGGAACAACCAATTTCTTTTTTTAGTAAAACATTAAGATATTCAGAGCTTAAATATAATACAATGGAAAAACAAGCATATGCATTAGTTAAAGCTCTCAATTTTTTTTAGAATACATGTTTTACATTCCAATATTTTGGCATATGTTCCAAGTTCAGCAGTCAAGGAGATTTTAGCACAGCATGACAGTGAGGGAAAAAGAGGTAGATGGATAGCAAAGGTTATGGAATATGATGTGGATATTAAACCAACAAAATTGGTAAAAGGCCAGGGATTAGCTAAGCTCCTAACAAAATCAAATTGTCAGGTATTAAATCTTCATTTGATGGCAGAACATTCAGAACAAGATATGGCAACAGAATACAGTAAGCGGAAAGTTAATAGCAGGTATGGTGAGTCTGATTGGTAAAAATACATTGTGTATTTTCTTTTATACTTACAATGTTCTCTAGAATTGAACAGGAATGAACGCAGATCATTAAAAATTAAATCAATGAAGTATGTTTTAATAGATCAAATCTTGTACTGGAAGGATCCTGGAGGAATATTGTTGAAGTGTTTGGAGAAATCAGAGGTTGATGCTGTTACTTCTGAATCGCACAATGGAGTATGTGGTGGGCACAAGTATTGGAAATCAACTGCTTTTAAAATCCAAAGAGCAGGATATTATTGGCCTACTCTTTTCTCAGATGTGTATCATTAGGTCAGATCATGTGTGGAGTGTCAAAAGTTTGCAGGTAAGCATAAACTTCAGTCATTACCTTTGAAACCTATAACAGTAAATTTTCCATTTCAGCAGTGGGGTTTATATTTCATAGGTGAAATTCATCCTCCTTCAAGTGGTCAACACAAATGGATTTTAACTGCCACTGATTTTTTCAGTAAGTGGGTGGAGAAAATCCCCACAAGGAGAGCAACTGAACAAGTCATAATTAATTTCCTTCAGGAAAATATTCTTGGCAGGTTTGGATGCCCTAGGAAATTAATTACTGATAATGCTCCTACTTTTAAATCAAAAAAGATGATGAAATTTTGTGAAGAAAATAATATTAACTTGAAACAGTCCACACCATATTACCCACAGGGTAATGAATTAGCAGAATCCAGTAATAAAAATATTGTGAACAGTATCAAGAAAATGTTATTTGAAAATAAAAGGAGTTGGGATACCAAATTAAATTTTGTTCTTTGGGCTGATAGAATAACTATTAAAAAGTCAATTGGGACATCCCCTTTCCAATTGGTATATGGAGTTGATGTTGTGTTCCCTGTTCAATTAGTTACTCCAGTAATTAAATTTTTGCAGGAAATAAAGGAAGAACATGATGATATAAGAAGAAAAATGTGTTACAGAGAGAAATTCCTATGGCTTGGGGTACCACAACAGACAGCTTGACTCCAGAACTCAATCCTTTCCAATATGCAAGAGAAATCAAATATCTAACACTAAGGGATCAAAACTCATACCTTATTCCGACGATTGAAGTAGATCCCCGTTGAGCTTTCCAACTCCATCTTGAATTGATGAATCACTTCCTCAACAATAAGTAAACAAGACAAGCATACTATATATATTGGTGTTATATCTACTCTAGCATATATAATCAACAACGTATAAGCATTTGAAATCATCCATGGATAAAATATTCATTCAAACATACATTATTGGACAGGAAAATATATTTCTATTAATATAAAATCAGATATTACAATGAATAAAACCTCTGTCAGCATGTCTGTGAATCGGAGAAACTGAATCCTCCACCACCTCAATCCTCCATCTCTCGATAGCAAGCTCACAAGCAAAGGGAAAGCTTGGGAAGAACCCCAAAGTGCTCCAAGGGACAAAGGGATGCAGACTCAAGCACAAGTTCCGACAACAATGGACTATAGTTTCTTTGCTCTCAATTCTCTTATGCCTTCAATGTATCCAAAGGGTTCCTTATATAGCTTTTCAATGGGGTAATGAAAGGTCGAATTCGAGCGATCTCAAGGCATATGGAAGGACACGAGACAAGTGAGTCGAATCCATCTCAAGGAAAACTCCAAAAGGATTTGGATTGTGTACACATCCCAATGTACGCAGTTTTAGAGGTCAAACCCGCGTATATACGCGATTAAGGGTTTAAAAGTCGCATATAGAAATTTTCACATGTTTTTAGGGATGGTTAAGGAAACATCAAAGGACAAAAAATGGTCCAAGGGGTCTAAGGAGTCTGTAGAGGGACAGGGGAAGGCCATACAAGTGTGATTCACCAGGTGTGGTAAAATCCGCTATAACAGAATGTTTCAGATAATTCAATTGCAACAGGAGAGAGAAACTATTGAAAATACAACTAAGATGCATAGAAAAAGGATGAGAAAATCTTTGATAAGAAAGTTAAAAAAGATGTTTTTGCAGTAGGTGACCTTGTTCTCAGGTGGGATGCACGAAAGGATGAAAAAGGTAGGCATGGAAAGTTTGATAATTTATGGATAGGGCCTTTTACAGTGATCAAAATTTTGGGAAACAATACTTTTGTTTTGCAAAATTTGAATGGTGAAGAAATTGCACGTCCAGTCAATGGACGTTTTCTAAAGTATTTTCGCACATATTGAGGGACAGAGGATCATTGTACATATTCACTTTATATATAATTTTCTTTCAATAAGACAGAAATGACTTTAGCAAATTTCTGAAGGCACAGGTCAACATGTTCTCAAAGCTTCACAGGGAAAGCTTTGTCCCCAGTCAGAGCCAAATGTTATCTCTATGGTTATTTTTTCATTTTTATCCTAGGGTTTTATAGTTTTTTTTGTTTATGTTGAGTTCATTTCTTTAATCTTACCTTATTTTATACCTTTGAGTGTCATAATTTTTATATTTTTTATTATGATTTCCTTTGAAGGCTCAAATCATTTATTATCTAAAGTCATGAACTTGTATTAAGAGCAAGAGGTTTTATGAAAGATCAATTATAAATTGGGTTATAGAAACTGGCAACATTCTTTAAAATATTGCATTGATGGTTTTATTCATAAATATCATTTGTTTTGAAAAAATGTGACAATGAAACGATGTTATATGGATGTATGCAAACACATGATAACCATTATATATTTGACAGGCTTGGTACTATGGTTTAAAAGCATCATTATTATTTCTTGAAGGAAGTCATGTCTAAATAATGATTTTATACATCGTGTCACTCATTTGCTTTCACAAACGTTCTTCATATGAAATCAAGGCATTTGGTGTAATGAGTAATGGTACCAATGTTGACAGTATTGATAGTTGACAGTGATATTCCATATTTCCCTAAAACCTGTCATATTACTGTTTTCGAATTCCATTAGCTCTGTGAAGTTTATATTTTGAAGAGTTTGCAGAATGCTGAAAGTAACAATAGAAGAAGACTCAGAAAACTGTGGTGAAAAGAAGACCAAGAGGCCTGATTTGCAGACTAGAATTTGATAATACATAATGGATATTGCAATTTCCAAGGTCAACCCAATTGATGAGAAATGCAGGTTGGTTTTCTTTCTATGAAAAGTTACAAGGTTATCATACACAGGTGACTATGGCCTTCATCAAAAATTACAAAGATGGAGTGGTTTAGTTCAAGAGTTTGAAGATCATGGTGAATGAAGAATATATTGCAGAAGCAATAGGGGTTCCAGCACAAGGAGAAAGATGGTTTAAGCAGTAGGATTTTCAAGGAAACTATGGTGAGTTCTTAATGCTAGGGTTTGAGAAATTAGACTGGAAGAATGGTATTTATGTGAGCAAGATAAAACCCAATTGGCAAATTCCCTTGGAAATGGTTCAAAATTATATTACATGCAAAGGTCTCTATGATAGGGTCCTCAAATGTCATTTATGGTTATTGATGCATCTCAATGGAAGCTTAAAACTCAATCTCCCATTTTATCTATTGAAGATCCTGCAAAAGATGGTTACATGGGTTCATGCCCATCCAGAACATACTGCTTGTTCTGTATACCATCAGGGCTTAATAAAATTGTTGTTAATTTCACAATTGCATAGAGAAGGACGAACTTGGGAAAGTTTGCTGTCAGAGTTAGGGTTTGAAGAAAATACCAAAGAAAAAGGAAAAATGGTAACAAAAGACTTGAACCAACAAACGAGAAATCATGAAGAACAAACTGAGTATGTTGCAGCAGAAGGAAAGGGTTTTGTAGATGAACCAAACCAGAATAATTTGTTTCCTGAAGTATCAGTTACAGATGAAAACCCTGAAACATTGAGTATGATGTTAAAGAATATAACTTAAAAGAATGAAGAACGAGTTCAGCTTTTGAAATTAGAAAGCATTTGTATGATGCCTAGGACTAGGCTAAGGAGTAAGTTGCAGGCAAAAATGGAATCAGTGCATGAATACTGTGAAGAGATTGTAATGGTAAATGATTCTTTCAGTGAGGAAACTATACACGCATCCAAGGGTCAATATTATTTAGATAATGAAAATTTCATTGATGTTCAAGGAGTTGCAGGGTCTATACCTGAAATCTTTTGCACAAATAAACAGGTGTGTTTGGAAGATTGTTCAGTATCGAAGCTTCCACAAGAATATGAGGTTCTTATGAAAGAAGAAGCTATTGAAATAGCTCCAGAATTGAACCAGATTAAGAAATCTTTGCAAACATATAACGAGCAAACCAAGTTTTTACAGAGTATTAATGAGAAGTTAATGACTGCAAATAAAAGGTTACGAGAGGATCTGGAGGAAAAAGAAGTAGATTATCAGAAGTTACTTTCAATATCTAAAGACATCTTGAAAGAGAAGAGAACCATCAAGAAGCAGTTCGAACACATGAAGACTCGGAGTAAGGAGGCGCACAATCAAATGGAAAACAAAGATGCTGAGTTTGCCAGATTACAAAAAAGATCCCAAGTTTTAAGTGATCTAACTGTCTTGGCAGAGGCTTCTAAGAGTCTTTAGACTTAGAATGATAGTTGGCTTTTGAAAGCAATTAGGGCTTAACAGATGTCTATTTCTACTTCTATTTTGTATTGCACTTGTATTAAGACTGTTTTAAGAAGATCGACTTTGTTATTTTTGAAAGAATTTGATCCATAGAAATAGGATCTGATAACTATCTCAAAAACTTAGAAGTTTTGTATATAAGAGGTAGTAGGTAGATATGAAAGGGGTGGCAATCGGAGATGGGAATCCAATTTTTGTATACTGTATGACATGAAACTCTCTGCATCTTCAATACAAGTTCTACTTTGATATGATTATGGTTACGAGCTGATTTTGTATTTTTATGAATTGTGTTCTTTATGATTTATCCTATGTGTGGTCAAATACAATCCACTACATGATTCTTGTAATAAAATACAGTTATCTTTTAAACCTTTAGTGACAGAGTCAGATCCATTCCATAAATTTGTGCTCGTATTTTCCTTGTTATTGAATTTTGTATTATATTTTATGTCATACAGATATTTAATGGTTATATGATTTTCCTATATCTTTGATTACATACCAATTTAGTCTTGATTTTTATTTTATTGAATTATCTTTAAAAAATATTTCTCTGAGCTTGAACCCTAGTAGTATAGGTTCAACTTTAGGGATAATAAGGAGGAAGATAGCACAGGAACAGAAAATTCATCTTATCAGAGAAAAGAAAGAGATTAAGGAAAGGCTAACTCAAGTCCAAAAAGAATACAATTGGTTACAAAAGTAGGCACATGCATTGAATGGGCTAGTTGCGCTAGTTAAAGCTGCTAGAAGACATTGATTTGTTGATTAAATATGTGTAGATTAGACACATGTCATAGTTAGTTAATTAGATCTTTAAGTTTGATACTTTTCAATTTTTGGAAATTCAATCCCAAAAAAGTGGATCTAGAAACAATCGTTTTTTGTTTTACTTTTCCTATATATTGTAAAATGTTGTTTGAACAACAGGAGACACATGAGGGTTGATATATGCATCGAACCTATGTACAGTTCAACAATTATATGACTGTGTAAGGACTTCTTTTCTAAAATGAATGACTCTTTTATCTATGGGAGGTAGGTTTAAAACTACATATTGTTTTAATGTTCTGTGGTTTTGTTTGAACTATTGTCTGCACTTTTTAATTATATGGATGTTTTCTATATGAATGCCTGTGTAGGAAAATGAATATTATTGCAGAAAGATGTTTAAAATGTATTTTTGACCACCTGATTTTTATATGATGCAGTGATTGTAAAACTATTTGTTTCCTCTTTGTATCATTTATGATTTAAGCCTATTTCTTATCCTGTGAACAATTATTCTTTCTTTTATATTTTGTTCTTATACATACATTATCTGATGTTTTCAGATCATTTATTCCTCTGTACATGATTTTGTATTCTTGACTTTTTATCGTTATCCGAAAATGAACAAAAAAAACCTTTAAATACTGAGGTGCCTAAACCCTGCTTCAATGTAGTCTAGTTGATGGAATTTAGGACAAACACTTCCAAGGGGGGAGTACTGATACAGATGGGTATAGGTGGACACCCACCTATTCCACTGGCTTAAAATAGTTTCTCATGTTGACAATTTTCTTGTAATTTTCTATGGTTTTTTGGGTCCCAAACTTCTAGGGCCGTTTTGATGCCCTAAACGACGTTTTTTGGAGATTCGAGGGAGCCAAATGGTTTCCCATGACATGTTTTTTAGTGCTATTTGAAAATGGTAAAGCTCTGATAGAGCTATTGAGTACGCCAAACAGAGATTATATGCAAAATTTATGACCCCGAGAAGTTGACTATTCAACTAACCAGCTTGGGGCTACAAACTTTATGACGATTCATATTCTAGGGTTAGGTTTAGGGTTTTCTGCCTCTCCAAAGCTTTATGATAAAAGGCCCTTTGGCCTCCTTTTGTATTCAGTTTGTCATGAATGAGTGTATCCTCCATATATCTTCTTAGATATACAACTACCATCATTCTAGCTGCTTTTGTTTTACAATTTGTTCTGTTTAATTCATTTTCAATAGAATCTAAGTTTATTGTATCACTGTGTTTATTACCATATATCTATGTATGTGAATATATATATGCTCTTTCATTTTGTTCTCACATAAATCCATATCAAGGTGTAAATGTGTTTGTTTCTCTAAGTAGTCCCTATATATGGAGAATACTAAGAAAATGCATAGAGATTATCAATTCTTCAGTAATATAGAATAGTGAGATAAAGCATTTTTTTCCAATATTAACTATATGGACTCATAAATATGTGCATTATGATAATAATTATAGCAACAATATAGTCCAAATGTACTTTGAGGGAGAAACAAGGTATGTTATGTGCAATTTTCATTTCAAAATAATGTGAGTGCAAAAGTAGAAGAAGCATAACTCCAATGAAACTATAGTTGTAGCTAAGAAGACTAGAAGTATGTAAAACACAGTAAATATTTCCCATGGATATGCATACTCGGTGGCATATGGGGCATATAGCCAAAGTATCTAAATGAACAATTGTTCTAAATATTTCCTCATAAACCTAATGAAGTCTGATAATGGTAATTCAACCCTCAACCAATCTCCTGCTACAAGCATTGACAAGGATTCCTAGACAGATGTGCCTATTTATCATATGTATCTATTGTCTAATGTCTATTTTGATATAAAAAAATAGTAAAATTATAAGCATGAAGACTATGAACATATGATACATAAACTGGAAAAAGAACTAAGATTAACTAGGTATTTGGGTTTTCGATTCCATGACTAGAAGCAAATTTTGTATTATAAAATAATCATTGAGAATGTCGACAAATGTTGCCAAGGAAAGTCATATCATCTGTATTCTCTTTGGGCCATATCTTACCATGTTCTTGACTACATACAATGGTGCATCACCAGATGCTAGTGGTTCCCGTATTTGCAAGAAAATATCATTATAGCTTTCATTGATTTGTATCTGAAACAGAAAAATAAAACATAATTAGCTCTATCTGGGAATTGAAACCATTGTAGCTATTTGCATGTTTGAATTGTAAGGGAAAAAAGCAGAGGTTTCAAATAAATGGGAATAGAAAACATTATGTAAGTAAAAACAACATTTATAGTTTGTAATGTCCTCGGTTTTGACCCCATTTGCATGATGTATATATTGTAATTAATCGTGGTGAGGAGCTCAAGGCAAAAGCCCCACCATCGATTTGGTTGTGTATGTTTCGGCAATAGAGGTAGTTGCCGATGGTATCTCGTGATATTTGGCACATTATAATTCGGCATCATGTAAATACGCACATCAAATAAAATAAACCCACGACCAACTACTGCAAGGCAACGTTAAAATGAAAAGGGCATGGTTCCAAAGGATAAGGGGTGGGGGATGTCAAACCTTAGTCTATGGGGGAAAAACCCATGTTTTGCCACCTTTGTTTGTTTGCCACTTTTCCTTGTCTCACCCAACTTTGTCAACCTCTTTAATGCTTCAGCTGGTGGTTGAGTAGTGATGGCTGAGTGGTTGAGGGCAGTTATTGCCTTTGGGGAGTGGGGTGGCAGGACTGTCAGTCCCTTTCCCGCATGCCCACTCCACCCACGACCTTCCATTCACTCCACCTTCCCCACGACTCCATTCTCACCCTCGGCCTATTCGTCCTCCACACACGGAGCGGTGGTCTATGCAAGCTTTCCTCACGCAAAGCTCTGTTCGTTCTCTCGATGGCCTGTTGATTTGCGCGCAGAGGTGAGGCCGGTTCCCCTCACGCACAGGCTGGAATCCTGACGCATAAATCGGGTATGTTTTTCCCATGTATTTTGCTGTTGGGTGCAAGCTTTCCTCACGCACAGACCATTGAGGTCGATTTTCCATGAGAGAGATGTGCTCACTATTTTCGTTTTGGGGCGGTTGTCTTCCTTGCATTTTGTTGGCTGCGGTGTCCAATTTCGTTTTGGACCACTATGTGTTCGTGGTGAGCCGCTTTCTATTGGGGTCTATGTTTGGGTTTCCATGGTTATGCTAGGAATGCTATTTATTAACCTTTGTGGGCTGTGATTGGTTTCCGTCACTCATTGTGAGTTTGGGTTGCTGAATTGCCCTGGTTTTGGTTGTTGTGGATGCAATCATCTTTTGGGTGTTGTGGCTGAGTTGTTTAGGCCACGTTAGGGCCAAGAGCAACTCAGCAGTGTGGGTGGAATTGAGCTGTGTCTCACCCTTGGCTTGGGATACTTTCCTGGTTGTTTTCCCTTCTTCACAGGGCTGTGAAGGGTTGTTTGGCTGCTGGTATGCAGTGGTTGTCCCTTGGATGGTGCTGGCTTGGCCTCTTGTTGAAGGCCTGTTAAACCCAGCGGTATTTGGTTTGGCTGTGTTGTGTCCCCTTGGCTATGTGTAAGCTTGCAATTGACCCTTAGTCCTTGAGGAATCATGCCCAACTCGGGGGTGGTAGCGTGCTGAGAGATTGATGAGCATGTTGGCCTATGGTTGGGTGGAACGTTGCAGTGACGTAGCTGGTTGCGGGTGAATTCTTCTTCAAAGATAAGTGCTGCTGGTTACTTCTTCTTTGCAAATTATGTTGATGACAAATGAATTATAATGAACATGATTAATGTTGGAATGTATGTTTGTTTCCGCTATATAATTAAAGGATTATGCATTCTTGTATGTTTGGCCTTCCTGTTATGATGCCTGTTTAAGCTCCCAATTTCAGCATTTGATTTCTGTTTATGTTCATGGGCGGTTTGCCCGGTCATGTTTGATGTGTTGGTCGCGTCCTCTTCACCAGTCGGAGGCATGGGGACGTGACATAGTTCCATGATCATTTGTTGTTTCTCCATCCTTAATAGAAAGTTCATATTCTCTATTGTTTTGTTAGCATTAAACAAAAAATTGGTGCAATAGAACCAATGGAATAGGTTTGATTCAATGTTGGTAGTTAATTTATAGTGGTATCTGGTGGTAGCTTATGCTTTTTTCAAACTTGTTCTATGGTTTCAATTCTAGTTTTCTCCAATGCAAATTCGTTGATTTTGACACTTTTTCTCGGAGATAAATGGTCAACAAAAGTACACTTGATCAAGTTGGTTTTTATGTTAATTGTGATTGTCATATTGTCATATTTGTCCACTAAATATTCATGGATCAATTGTTCCTTAGCAAGTGAACTTGGGTTCTTATTTTTCCTAGGTCCATATACTGCTAATACATCTCCTTCAAAGACGTTGTTGTATGTTGTTGAGAATAGCTGAATGATTGAAGATTATTCCAATGGTGATTGTTTGAATTTGGAATTATTAGCAAACATAAATAATTAAGAAAGGAAGAAATTGAAATTTGAAAAGAATATTTGGCTTGCATGAACTATTTAGGTGGAGACTTGGATGAAATTGGTTTTCTTGTAATATTTTTGTAACAAGGAAAAAATTTACAATGTTACAATGTTATTTCCAAAAAGGGAAAAATGAAAGGATTTTTACTTCTTTTGGATACCATTGTATGATGTTGCTTCCATTATATTTTGTAGCAAGTGTGTATTATTTTATGCAAATATCCTTTGAAAGGTTGTAAAGGATTTTTGTAATTGTAATTGGGACAAATGTCAAAGGATAGAGACAAATGCAATGGACTAGAATAAATAAATAAATAAAAATTATATGGAAAAAGCATTAAAGTGTCAAGTCAATAACTCGGTCTCCATGCAAGAGAGACAAGTGTAGTGGGAAATGTAGCAACCCCTTCCAAAAATAAACAAAAGCAGAAAGATGCCTAGTGATGTCTTGTTGTTGTTGTGACTTGGGGAAATACAAATGGATTTTCTCACTATTTTTTTTTTTTTTGGAAAGTATCTAAATCTACTTCAAATACAATATTGTTGAATGAAGTTTGTTAGGAAAGCATGGTTTAGAAAAAAATAGCACCTTTGAGCATACTATCAGTAAAATGGTGATTTGAGGATGGTTATGAGTAGGGGATTCTTTTTTAGCTATTGACATTTATTGAACTTCCATTGCAAAAAAAGATGAACAAGATGAATTTTGGTTGGATGTTAAAATTTTATTTAGAATCAGACTAGGAAGGAAGAAAAACTTTTGTCCAATGTATCCTACCATGTTGAAAAAGGGAGCATATATAGATTTGTATGTTAAGTGGATGAAACAAAATTGTTTCATATTGACATGCAAGGAATTGAAATAAAAGTTGCATAGTGGCCATTCCAACAAGCATCAAATATGTTGAAAGCAAGATCGGTACTTTCAATATTTGTCCAAAAAAGGGTCAAGCATAGAGCCAATGTTGGTTGTTTATTTTTTGTTTTTAATTTGAAGCCATTTGTTTCCTTGAATAGTTGTATCCTTTTTTATGTTGTTTCTTGCAAGACATCAATGTTAAAGTCACCCGCAATTGGAAACAATGTAATTTATTGGATATTTGATAGGATGGAATCCAAAAGGATAAAAATATTGTTAAGTGGAGCATGACGTCTATTGTAAATGTTTACTATATTGAAGTTATTGTTGGCAAACTTGAATTCAACAACAAATCCTTAAATTGCAATTTTATGCATAGCTTTTTGGGTTAGTAAGCACTATGTTATTTTAGAAGTGTGGAATTCCATGGATTGAAAATATTTCTAGACAATTGTATACTTTTGTAACTATTGCTTCTATAGGAGGTAAGTGCGCATGTTTCTTATAGGAACATGATGTCTGCATACATAAGTTCATTCTCATTTACAATATCATCAATATGCAATAGAAATATTTGTGTGTTTAGTAAACATATGATCAAACAATCGGAAATTGTTATTGAATGTGGCACATATTCAAATTCCCAATATGCATGGTTTTCTAGCCTATTTATCTCAACAACAACTTTTTGACAAACTAAGAAATTGTTTTGTTATAATTTGTTTAGGAGATAAAGAGAATGGATACCCTTGACACAGGAAAGTGCAGTGTAGACAATTCCATGTATCCTAATTCCCTTTGGATCATATGCTAATTTATCCATTGTGGGGCCTTGTGCTCTATGAATTGTTCATGCACGTGCTAGTTAGATTAGGAATTGTGCTCAAACATAGGTATTTATATTTTTCAACTAGAATTTGTATGAAGATTCTTTTGATAGGTGTCCGATTGTGCATGATTTCAGGTGTATATCTAGATGTTTCATAGTAGTTCATTCGGTTATTACAACTTCTAGATATGAAAAATCTAACCATACAACATCAATAGTTTCTTGTGTGTAATATCTAAATATGCCTTTTGCACCATTTACTTGTTAGGATTTATTAATCCTCCTTTGTCCAATATATTCTATTTGGTCATTTTGCCTAACTTAGAGGGTTATTATCATTGTAATAGAGTATGGGGGACACACCTAAGGGTCATATTCCACTTACTGCACCTGATTGCATATGTTTAGGATACCTAGGGATCAATCCCTATATTATAGGAACCCACTCTAAGTGACACCAGTAGTTACCTTCAGTTGGTTGTTGTAGGTAAGTAGTTATGCCGAGTTATCCTCCAGTTACTTTCAGTTAAATCACAATCAATTATCCTAGCACCATTTTTGCATGCATGTAGGGAAAGTGGTGCCTTTTGTCCACCTACCTCATCAGTTAACTGATTGTAGACTGATTTAGACATCCGGAGTTAGACTAGTGAGCTCTAGTTGTGGTTTTTCCACACAGAGTTAGCTAAACAGTCAGTTGGAGTTGGTAGATTCGAATCATATCCACAGTATTTGAATTCTATTTATTGTATAATCATTGTAGTATTGATTAATGAATGAATATTAATGTTGTGATTATCTTAGCAATTCTTTTCTGATCTATCTAAAATCTATGTCATGAATTATTTGCCCACTATACGTTCATCTTGATTATTCTATTGATGTATTTATAACTTCGGAATGTATTCAGCTGTATACATTATGTATTGTACCTCGATGTTTATTCCAAGAAGTATCTGTAATGTATTGAATTCATTTCATGCCCCAATGTGCCTATCGGGAGATTCAATAATGTAAACAAGTCATGTCAAGTCATTGTGGGTAACCCTCCTATTGGTCAAGGGTTAAAGTCCCCACAGTTGTGGGGCCCTATGGTTATTAGACTATCCTAGAGAAGTCGACCCTAGGTGAGTCATTGTAAGTCAGGGCAATAGTCCTCACCATTGTGTTAAGGATAACCCTCCTTGTTGGTTGGACGAGGCAAAGTCCCCACAAGTTGTGGGGCACTAGGATTATTAGACACCCCTAGAGATGTCGGCTCTAGTAAGTAATTATTAAGTGAGTCCGACATGTTGGAGTGGGCTTCAAGTGAACGAAAGAATATAAATAGAGAGTGAGCCTCTCTATTTAACACACACACATTCACTTATTGGGGATCATGAGTGAGAGAGAAGTTGCTGGGATCAGAGAGAGAGACTACTGCTGTTGGGAGATCATCTTTATGTTTTCAGGTTTTACTTTTGGTGCTGATTCTATCTTTGAGGAAGTTGTGGGGTTTTCTCTTTTATGGTTTCCCTAAGGAAAATTTTTGTGTTCATTATATCTTGTGTTTTATTGCTGTGCATGTTATTCTCTTAGATAAGATCCTAAGATTAGAATGCTAGCTTGAATGATAAAAATCTAACATGGATTCAGAGCTAACCTGAAAAGAAGACATTGTGCAGCTGCAAAAGCTAGGGATTCTTAATTTTTGGGTCTCTCTCCACAATCCATCAGCAAAAGTATGCTAGGATGACTCTCCATTGAAGGGCGCATCTTTCTGTCGAAGCGAAATTCGATTCCGAGCATTTTTAGTTTTTGGTGCAGGAAATTAGGGATTCTTACAGAAGAGGAATTTTTTAGTGCACCTGGCATAGGATTTCTCTCCTCATTAAAATAAAATTTTAGAGACCTGGGTCATGATTTTTGCTTGGGTGAAACTCTAGGAAAATCAAACCCTAGTTTGACCATGAGCTGGAAAAACCCTAAATACTAAAACTATTACGTTTTGGTACATTCGCTATATCTCGGGATTGGAGAAGGCTCAAGAGCTGAAAATTTCATAGGCTGAAGATAAAATCATTATTTACACTTTCTCCAAAATTCAGCCTCGACTTTGCCATATTCTGGGAGATATGATCCCTCCACATTAGGGTTCTGGCCTCTTCCAGGATTCATCCCTAAACCGGACACCTGGGGAGAATTGCTATATCCTAGTCTACAAAGGTCCAAATGAAATTTATGAAGATGTTCCAAAAAGGGCACGAACTTTAATTCTATGGTCTGAGTTTCAGATAAAAAATATAAAATAGTGACACATGGTAGTCTGTACAACTTCACTGTTATGAACAGTCCTGTAACAGGTCACCGTGGCAAAACAATCATAAGTCCCAATTGGTGAAACCAATTTTGATGAAACCTGTGGTGTTGAAATAGGAATAGGAGAGGGTACCTCAATGCAAAGTTGTAGAGATAGAGGATCATCAATTTTGGAGATACCATAGAAACAGTATCAGGAATTTCTGCGGAAGAAATTGGTAAACTAGAGCTTCTTGTTTTGGGAGCTTCCCTCCACTGTTTGCAAAAAAGGAGTACATTGGATAGCTCACCTTGAAGAGATATATATTTATATCCAATCAAATCTAAAAGATTCCAAGTTTTGAAAATTAGGGTTTCTCTGACAAACCCTAGATCAGCCAGCTCCGGAACCAGGACGAACACCTCAAATCGGTAAGATCTAATCTTTTGCTATTTTCATTTGAGGTTCTCATTTCCAAGAGATATATCACATTATCTTGATGATAAGCTTGGTGAAGATGACAACTTCCAAGCATGGAAGTTTATGATCTCTCTAAAGAAAATGAATTAGACACCTACATGAGTAGAGAGGTTCCAGTTCCAGAGGGAGATGAGGCTCAAAGCCTTACACAAGAAGAACTTGGTCAAGGCCAAGAAGATCATTGTTGATTCAATCACGAATCAACTTGTACCACAAGTGTCTTTCCTAAAGACACCGAAGATGTTTGATTCCTTGACCAAGTTATTTGAAGGGAAGAACATAAATTAGAATATGACTTTAAGAAACCAGTTGAAGAATGTGAAGATCCAGAATACAGAGACCATACAGTCATATTTTACAAGGGTCTCTCAAATCAAAGAACAACTTGAAGCGATAGAAGAAGAAGTGAAGAATGAAAAAGTTGTGATAACCACCTTGAATGACCTCCCATAATCATGGAATTCATTCATTCAAGGAATGTGTGCCAGAAGGAAGTGATTACTTTTAGAAAGATTCCAGGAAGAGCACACACAAGAAGATGCTCAACTCATAGTAAGAGAAAAGAAGATGGGAAGATCAAGCTCTCACCATCCAAAGAAGATCCCTCAAGTGATGGGGAATATGAAGAACTCAACTCTTGAAGAACCTCTTATCCATCTTAGCATTTGGATAAGAAACGATGCTATTATGAATGAAGAAGATGATGAAGTTGAAGGCTCAAGAAGGAGTCTACCCATGAAACAAATAAAGATAAGTATTCAATTGTCATTTCATGATATTGTTTACTTATGCATTTGTTTATATTCAGTTGATGTATTATGCATGATAGAATGTTTGCATTAATGACAGTATACTACTAATATGCATGTGATGAGTAAGTAGCTCATGGTGCTATACAAATCTCCATTGCTACTTATCTAGAATGAAACCTCTTTGCTGACATATTGGATTAGTGCACAATCTCAATGTTGTCCTAGTAGAGATGGAAGGCATCTAGAAAAGTTTCTGTGAGATATGGATGAATATTGTATTGGCTAAAATAGTTGCATGATCATATATTTATGCATAAGAATTTTCCATTATGAATATGCCTTATGAAATGTTTCTAACCATACAACTAATGCATTTGACTTGTAGGAAAGATCACGTACATAATCACCTACAAGAAAAGAAGGACAAGACTTGTTCCGAAGAACAAGTGATGACAGTTCAAGATGAAGAATAATATGACGAATGCAGCGACCTCATTGATGCAGAACCTTCCAGCCATGAAGAAGTAACCAAGAAGAAAGGGAAGACCAGTTCAAGAAAAATGATGTCTAGAATGCAGTATCGATACATGAAGGAAAGTTCGTAGTTCCATCATGTAGTAGATGGAAACATCGTGGGATACAAGGCAAGATTCATGGAACGAGGCTTCTCACGAAAAGAAGGCATACACTACGAAGAGACATTTGTAGCCACTCAGTTTTGAGACACATGACAGGGAGACTCATGTGTGTAGATTGAAGAAAGACCTGTATGGTTTGAAACAGGCACCCAGGACATGGTATGACAGAATTGACAGATTTCTATCTAGTTTGGACTTTACCAAGAGTAAAGAAAATTCCAACCTTTACTACAAGGTTGAAGATGGCAGCCCAATGATGATCCTACTGTATGCAGATGATATGTTTGTAACAGGTATGGATGGGTTGATTTCTGATACAAAGAGGAAGCTTGCTGTCGAGTTTGAGATGAAGGACTTGGATATGATGCATTATTTTCTAGGCATGGAGGTGTGGCAGAATGCAGATGGAATTTCCCTGGGACAAGGGAAATATACGATAGAGATCCTGAAGAGATTCGGTATGAAGGAGTTCAAGGCCATGACCACACCTATGGCATCAAACCTGAAGCTATTGAGTGATGCTTCATCAGAAGTGGTTGATGCTATGATGTATCGTCAAATGATTGGGTCCTTGATGTACCTGACGAACATGAGACCAGATATTTGCTTTTCTATGAACACCTTGAGGCAGTTCCTGACAGATCTGAGACATGTTCACTTGCTTGCTATAAATCATATTCTGAGGTACCTAAAGGGTACAGTTGATTATGGGCTCAAGTATGAGGTGAATCAAAAGATTAACCTGGAAGGTTATGTTGATTCAGATTGGGCAGGCAATGCCATCGATAGGAAGAGAACTTCAGGTTGTTGCTTCAGTATGGGATCAGGCGTGATCTCTTGGTTTAGCAGGAAACAGTCCTGTGTGGCATTGAGTACAGCTGAAGTAGAGTATGTTGCAGCCTATTCAGCTAGTTGTGAGCCAGTATGGCTGAGGAAGCTACTATCTGATTTATTTGATCTCCAGTTAGATGCTACTTGTATATATTGTGACAACCAGAGTTGTGTGAAGTTGTTGGAGAACCTGTTGTTCCATGACAAGTCAAAGCATATCAAGATTAAGTATCACTATATTAGGGATATGGTGCAGAGAGGAGTAGTGAAGCTCCAATATGTTGCAATGGATGAATAGATAGCTGATGTGTTGATGAAGCCATTAGCCAGAGTGAAGTTTGAGTACTTCAGGGAGAAGCTTGGTGTTCTCCAGATCGAGGTTCCTTCCAAGGGGAAGTGATGAGACCGTGAGCCATTCTGACATGGTGAGAGGATTGGTTCCCTCCATGGTCAGATGTAAGGGCTGAGCCATTCTATCATGGTGAGAGGATTGGTTCCTTCCATGTCAGATGTGAGTGCTAATCCATTCTGATGTGACTGTAGGATTGGTTCCTACATGATCAGATATAAGCATTGAATGCCACTCTTGGAATGGAGGCACCTGGTCAGTTACCAGGAATACTCAGTCTAGGGCTAAGGTCCATTTTGATGTGATTGAGGGATGTGTTTCCACATTATCAGATATAAGTGCAATGCCATTTTGATGTGATTGAGGAATGTGTTCCCACTTAATCAAATATATGGGCTGATGCCATTCTCTAGGAGAATGGAGGCACCTGTTCAGTTACCAGGAACCCTAAACCTGGGGTTTAGAGCCTTTATAGAAAGGTTGTAGGATGTGTTCCCACATGGCTAGATGTAAGTGTAGAGCCTTTCTAGCAAGGTTGTAGGATGTGTTCCTGCATGGCTAGATGTAAGTGTAGAGCCTTTCTAGCATGGTTGCAGGATGTGTTCCCGCATGGCTAGATGTAAGTGTAGAGCCCTTCTAGCATGGTTGCAGGATGTGTTCCCACATAGCTAGATGTAAGTGCATAGCCTTTCTAGCATGGTTGCAGGATGTGTTCCCGCATGGCTAGATGTAAGTGCAAAGCCCTTCTAGCATGGTTGCAAGATGTGTTCCCAAATGGCTAGATATAAGTGCTGAGCCTTTCTGATAGGATTGTGGGATATGTTCCCGCATGATCGGATGTGAGTGTTGGGCCTTTCTGATAGGGTTGTGGGATGTGTTCCTATATGGTCAAATGTGTGTGTTGGGAATGCCTTTCTGACATGGTGTTGTATGTGTTCCTCTCATGTCAGATGTAAGAGTTGGGCGGGCCATTCTGACTTAGGGTCAGATATAAGTGCTGAAGAAGACCTACATGGAGGCTAGGCCTACAACCAGCATGAAAAAAGGCTGACTCTGTAGAACTTCCTATGACGGGAAGAATCATGAGATAGCACCCGTAATGATGATCCAGTAGTGATGATCCAGATTGAGTGATGATCCAGATCCAGTGATGATGTTCCAGTGATGATCTAGATCCAGTGATGATCCAGATGCAATGATGATGATCCACATCGAGTGATGATCTAGATTCAAAGATGAAGATGACTTGAAGATGAAGATAACTTGAAGATGAAGATGACTTGAATATGAAAAGGACTCGATGATGATCCAATGATACAGAGAAAAAGACTTGTGCTGATAAATTGTGTTGAGAGAATACCTTCCTAGTTAAGAGGGAGTGTTGATGTATTTGTAACTTTGGAATGTATTCACCTGTATATCTTATGTATTGTACCCCAATGTTTATTCTGGTAAGTGTCTGTAATGTATTGAAGTCATGTCATGCCCTGATGTTCCTATCGGGAGATTCAATAATGTAAAAAAGTCATGTCAAGTCATTGTGGGTAACCCTCCTATTGGTCAAGGGTTAAAGTCCCCACAGTTGTGGGGCCCTAGGGTTATTAGACTATCCTAGAGAAGACAACCCTAGGTGATTCATTGTAAGTCGAGGCAATAGTCCCCACCATTGTGTTAAGGATAAACCTCCTTGTTGGTCAAAGGAGGCAAAGTCCCCACAATTTGTGGGGCACTAGGGTTATTAGACATTCCTAGAGATGTCGACTCTAGTAAGTAATTGTTAAGTGAGGCTGAAATGTTAGAGTGGGATTCAAGTGAATGAAAGAATATAAATAGAGAGTGAGCCTCCATATTTAACACACAGACATTCACTCAGTGGGGCGCATGAATGAGAGAGAAGTTGCTGGGATCAGAGAGAGAGACTACTGCTGTCGGGAGATAATCTTTATGTTTTTGGGTTTTACTTTTGGTGTTGATTCTATCTCTGAGGAAGTTGCGGGGTTTTCTCCTTTATGGTTTCCCCAAGGAAAATCTTTGTGTTCATTGTCTCTTGTGTTTTATTGTTGTGCATGTTATTCTCTTAGATAAGATCCTAAGATCATAGTGCTAGCTTGAATGATAAAAATATAACATATTCCATTGCATAATTACTTTCATTAGATCTCATTTTGGCTTGTAGTTCTATGGTTCATGAAATTTAACATGGTATCAAAGCCTATGTGTAGGCCAACAACAAACCTCTGAGACCTCCATGCTTGCACCAGAAGCAACTGAGTTTCTACATAGTTTCTAGAATCATAGCATTGCTCCCTCTAGATTATGTCTCAAGAAGTCTATCCAGGTGTGATAGACTCTGAATAAGTGCACATGTTGAGGTGGAAAGGTTTGAACTGGAAAATTTTTATGAATTGAAGTTTCATTTGCAGTGATTTTGTAGGTACAAATTCAAAATGGATTTAAGATCAGTTCCTCCTCTATCACCATTCAATTACGTTGAGTGGAAATTAAAGATGGTTTCATATCTTGAGATCCATGACTCCTTGATGTATATTTTGGAGCTCGTAAAGAATATTATGAAGATGAAAATGATTGTCTAGATGATGGTGAAAGAGCATATGCAATAATGTGTATGGAAATGACTTCTAATATGCGTTATCTCATGGAATATGTTGAGTATTCATCTGAGATCTAGAGATAGAGCCTTTGGTGTGCAGAAAGAAGAAGATGATAGTTGGAGTAAATCCAACACCTCCTCATGTGTTCTCCATTCAAAATTCTCTGCCTCTATTCTGTCAGATGAATTTGTTCAAGATGAAGAAGAAGCAAAATATTCAACTCAACCAATTCGAATTGTTGAAAGTCTCCTTGCAGTGACTCCTTCTCCTGTTGCTTCAGAAATTTATGAGATCTCTGATATATCATCTTCTCATATAGCTGATACAAAATAAGACATTCAAATATCTGTTGTTGAAGAAAAAATATCCTTCCATTCTACTCAGCCATTCTCTAGTGATTCTTCTATTCTAAATTATGTGCAAAGTTTTCCGGCGAAAGCTCAAAGAGGTGAAGAGAAATTCAATTCCTCTCTCTCCAATCATGCTTCTAGTGTGTAAAAAAGTGATACTTTGGATGTTTTGGAATAAATATTATATTTTAGGAGTGATCCATTTACCCTCATTGATATAGAACTTCCAGCAAATTCCTACATGATTGCTTGCACCAATACTCAAAGTTTTGTGTAAGAAGGATAAACTTGTGCATCTACCTGTTCAAGTACACATGGTACTCTCAAAAGACTGAACACCTTCAGTAACCACTTCAAACAAATAGATCACAGATCAACACACCGATGTTTGTCACATGGTTAAAACCCTCGAGAGGGAAACAGTCCATGGCCCCAGCCAAATAGCTACTTGGAGCAATTTATTATGCAAAAGAAAGAAAGTTACATGAGCTTCTCATAATCAATCAACTAGCCAAGGACCCTCTATGCTCTTTAAATAGATATCATAAACCAATCGGGTGTTAAGCCATGGATCAATGGTAGGTATGATCTAAGAGAATTTGAACTGTCAAATCACTCTATGTCTAGAACATATCGTGACCGTCGGATTAGAATATTTACAAATGCATACTAATGCATACTAAAGAAACACACTTTTACCTAATAGATATATTACACACGTTTATCTTAACTAACTCCTAAGTGTCTAAATATCCTAACATTCCCCCTTAAGAACAACTTGGGATAGGATTGAAGGATTTAAAAAAGTGACACTATTAGGAGAAGGAAGGAGACATTAGAGCCTATTCCCCCTTAAGGACACATTCCTGAACTCCTAACATAGACCAAAGTTTAGAAAACTTTGCTTCTGTAAGAGACTTGGTTAAGATGTCTGCAACTTGATCATCTGTAGGGCAATAGAGAACTTCAATAACACTATCATGAACAAGATTTCCGATGAAGTGCATGTGTAACTCAATGTGTTTGTTGTGCTGATGTAGAACTGGTTCTTTGGCAAGCTTGATGGCACTTTTATTGTCACACCAAAGTGGAGTAGGCTGCTGCTACTTGAATCCAAACTATGAAAGGATCTGTCAAAGCCATAAAGCTTCTTGACTTGAATTAACTGCGGCTCGATATTCTGCTTCTACTAAAGAAAGAGCAAGAGCTTGTTTTTTCTTACAAGCCCAAGTGATAGGTCTAGATCCCAGACTGAAAACATAACCTACAGTAGACTTTCGATCATCATGATCATCGGCCCAATCTGAATCAGTGAAACCAACCAACAAAGGTTTCCCCCCTGTACTGTAATGAATCCCAAACTAAATTGTACCTCGAATATATCGAAGTATTCTTTTTTCTTCTTTCCATTGAATTTCATGATGATTTTGCATATAACAGGAAACATGACCAACGGCAAAGGAAAGGTCAGGACAGTAATGAGTCAAGTATAAAAGACTACCAACAAGCTGATGATACAAGGTGGCATCTACTTCAAGGGAAGTACAAGTGGCAAAAAGTTTGACTCCAGACTGGAAGGGAGAAGGGGCTGGTTTACAATCTTCCATGTGGAAGAGACGAAGAAGGTCACAAGCATACTTAGACTGGGAAAGAAACATTCCTTCTTTGGTTTGCAAGACTTGGAGACCAAGAAAATAATGCAAATGTCCTAAGTCTGACATTTCAAAATTTTGCTTAAGATTGGATTTCAAATGGGTTATAAATTTAGGGTCACTACCAGTAAGGATAAGATCATCAACATAAAGAACAAGTATGATTAGATGGTTTCCTACTTTCTTGATATAGACATTGGGGTCAGAATGGCATCTAGAAAAACCAGTGTCAAGCAGAAAGCTATCCGATTTTGGCATACCAAGCTCTAGGAGCTTGCTTAAGGCCATATAAGGATTTCTTAAGGAGACAAACAAGGCTAGAGTTATTCTGAACATATCCAGGAGGTTGTTCCATGTAAATTTCCTCATGTAAATCACCATGTAAGAAGGTAGATTTGAAATCCATTTGATGGACTTCCCATTTATGTAAGGTTGCAAGGGATAGAACAAGGCGAATGGAGTTCATTTTTGCTACAGGGGCAAAGGTTTCATTGTAGTCAATTCCTTCAACTTGGGAAAAACCTTTGGCAATTAACCTTGCCTTAAGTCTTTCAACACTTCCATCTGATGCATACTTAGTTCTGTAGACCCATTTACATCTAATAAGTTTTCTTTCTTTTGGAAGAGGAACAAGATCCCAAGTATCGTTCGCCATTAAGGAACGATATTCTTCATCCATAGCTGCATCCCAATCTGGATTTCCTGAAGCTTCTACAAAAGTTTCTGGATCATGATTCTTGAAAACTTGAGCCAAAAGAGAAGAGTCTCATTGAAATTGAGAACGTGTTCAACGTTGATCTCTAGGATCATCGACAAGATCACCAGCTGCTTCACATGTTGAATGGACCCATCGAGGAAGTATTGGTGCTGGTGCAATTAGAGGAACATGAGCAGGCGGAGGTGGATTTTCATCCTCACTGTCATCATAAAAAACTGGAGTTGGAAACCTGTCAAGGAAGCTAGAAGAAGAAGAAGAAGAAGGCACAATCATCGAATCATGCTTGCAGGCCAAAGATGGCACACCCGCTAAGTAAGGCTCGCAAGCCAAGAGATTTTCATCAAATTTAACATCTCTTCTAATGATTATATCATGTGAATGGGGCAGAAGAATTCTATAACCTTTTACATCTTCAGAATATCCAACAAATATGCACTTTTCACTTTTAGGCTATAATGCTTTCCATTTTTGATCCGGAATGTGAGCCCATGCTTCACAACCAAACACACGAAAGTGACTTACAACTGGTTTAATTTTATTCCATGCTTCTTCTGGTGTTATACCTTGTAAAGCTTTAGTGGGTGTGCGATTAACTATGTAATTTGCAAAATTTATGGCCTCAACCCAATATTGAAGACTTAGTCCCTTAGATTGGATCATACAATTAGCCATTTCTTTTAAAGTGTGGTTATTCCGTTCAGTGACACCATTTTGTTGTGGTGTATATGGAACAGTGTGTTGTTGTTGAATTCCTTGTTCAGTGCAGAAAGTAGTGAACTTGTTGTTAACATATTCTCCTCCATTGTCAGATCTTAACTTAATAATTTGATGACCAGATTGTTTTTCAACAAGGGCCTTGTAGGCCAAGAACATGTTAAATACTTCTCTCTTAAGTTTTAGGAAGTAAACCCAAGTGCGTCTGGAGTAGTCATCAATGAAAGTTAAGAAATATTTGAAACCAGAAAAGGATGCAGATGGAAGAGGACCACACAAGTCACTATGCACAAGATCCAAAGGAACCGAGGCGTGCCAAGAGGCTCGTTTGTCAAAACTGTCTCGATGATGTTTTTCGAGTACACAACCGAAACAAACACCATCCTTGCAAGATACCATCGGAAGACCAGTCACCATATTGTATTTACATAGTTGTTGCAATGAGCAATAATTTAAGTGACCAAATCGCTCATGCCAAAGTTTGCTCAAGTTATCACTATGAACAACAAAAACTGAAGGAAAAGGTGATGACCCAAAGTTGTTAAATTTGTACAACCTGGTAATATCATCAACGGTTCCATTAGCAAGGACATTTTGAGAATTTTTAAAATCCTTGATTACAACTTGGTGAGGTGTAAACGTCACAGTTTTACTTTCACCTGAATGAGTAATTTGATAAACTAATAACAGATTGCAGGAAATTTTTGGAACACATAGTACATCACTGAAACGACCATTTTCTACTGGAACTGTTCTAGATCCTACAACACTTAGAGATCTATCATCAACAACAAATATTTGTTTGGTGTTACATTCATGCATAGTAGAAAATATGGCTTGATCCTTAGCCATATGATAAGATGCTCCGGAATCAATGAGCCATTCATTTGAAGTAGAAGAAGAAGATGTAGTATAAGAGTAACCAGAAGCACAAAGTACATGTCCATAAGAGTTAGATTCTGAAGACGAATCTATGCTGATGCGGTGCTTCTTCATTGCTGCTTCCAAGGCTACCACCTTCTTGAAACACTTAGATTCATCATGATTATCTTTCCCACAAAAATTGCAATGACCCTTAGTCTTCTTTCCTTTTTGCTTGGATCCTTTGTCATTTTTTAAAGAAGAAGCTGAATGAGAGGTTTTGGGACCCTTGTTGTTTGGCTTATTATTGCAAAAATTCTGTTTCTTGGGAGGCTTGGACTTTTCTTTCTGTTGGGATAATAAGGCTTTCCCAGATGTATATGCATTGTTTATTATTCCAAGATGAATGAGCCTATCTTGCTCTCTAATTAAGGAATCACAAAAGGATTCAAGACTAGGCTCTTGATAGCTAGCTGCAGTCAAGGATTCTTTCATGGAGTAGAATGTAGATACAAAAATAGAATATGCAGGTCCAAGTTTGGAAAGAATATGATAAATATATTATTTGTCTTCTTTCTTAATCTTGCATTCTGCACATAAGAGTCTAAGAGTTTTATACTTAGATAAATAGTCTTGAATGCATGAAAAATCATTTGGATTCAAGGAAATCAACTCATTCTCAAGTTGATGACCTCGAATTTCATTGTGTTTACCAAACATAGTTTCCAACTTTTCCCAAGCTTTATCAGGATCATCAATTCCAGATATGTGGAATCACAAATCAGTAGAGATTGACATCCCAATCACTCCACGAGCTTCATCACATCTATTTTCCCATTTAATTTTCTTATCATCATTAGTGGGTTCTGTTTCTTTCCCTGAGGTTATCCTAAAAAGTCCCCTACTTAGTAGACCATCCTCCATACGAGATTTCCATGAGAAATAGTTAGAACTTGTAAGTATAATATCACAAGGGGTATCCATACTATAAAATAGTGGCTGGAAAAACAAAAACTAAAGTCTGGTTGCAAGGAGCTTGAAAAAATATGCGGTTTTAAAAAAATGGCACTGAAAACTGATTCTGGATGATGAAGTTATGCTTGATCAAAGAAAATGTTGAAGATGTTAGAATAATCAACCCATAGTATTTACCCACTTAGACATTATTTCATTTATTTTGTCTTATTTGCCTAGTCCATGAGTCCCACCATGTGCAAGT
>LPNX010631518.1:0-49271 GCA_001517045.1 Pseudotsuga menziesii
CGTTTTGAGGGCTTCTATCTAGCACATGAGTAAAAAATCAGGTTTTCATCGCCAAATTTGGCCAAAAAGTGTTACCCATCTTCATGGAATCACCCATTACTAGTTTCCTAATAATGTCATACTAGTGATATTTGTGATTCTGATTGGATCGGCTCATTACTGAGACCTTCCGTCTCTCACTTTAGTATTTTATTGAGTGGAACAAATCCTAAATAGTTTTCAGATGATAAATACTTTTCTAAGACTGATGATAGAGGTCTGTAAGAGTTTTTCAAAAGTACAAGCTTTGAAGAAGACATTTAATAAGCTATCCCCACTTTTATAATAAAATAACAAGATGAGGAATAATATGAGAAACACTTATAAATAAAAACAATGAAGGTCTTTTGCATATTTTAAGAAAATTTGATCATCCTAAACAAATTTTAAAATATTTCAGTCTAGTATCATAATTTTCCAGGCTGATGAGCAAACTGATTTTATTTATTTACATTTATTTTTACAGCTGCTAATTACAGATTACTGACTGACTGACTGATTATATACAAAAGTTTAACAGTCTGAAATATTTGACTTGACAGAAAAAATGACTGAGATAACAGCATGATAGATTATAATTCCGTTTATGCACAAAAATATAAATTTATTTACAAACATCAAACAAGTTATATACATTTTAAGACAGAAAATATTAAAAGAAATATTTTTTCAGAATCAGTCCATTCACTGGGAATGTTTGGGACTGTCCTTCAAGTGTTTGCAATCGAAAGGTACTTGGACCTATTTTCTCAGAAATAACAAAGGGACCTAACCACAGTTTCTGAAACTTAGTATGATCTCCTTTTTCTTTGTGAAATTTATCCCAGTTTGAAACTAAGTCTCCCACCTGAAATTCTCAATTGGAACTAAAAGATTGATCAAACCATGATTTCACAATCTGTTGATGTTTTGTAAAGTGTTGTTTTGACTTTTCTCTTACTTCTTCCAGTTTTAGCAGTGTATTAATTCTCTTTTCCATTGCTGGACACTCTTCATCTTGGACAGACTGAGCTAACTGTAATGAAGGCAAGAACAAATCTGGTGGTAAAATAGCTTCAGTTCCATATACTAAGAAGAATGGTGAGTTACCTATCACAGCCTTAGGAGTTACTCTTTCTTCCCAAAGAGCATTGACCAATTCTGTATGCCAATTACGATGGTGAACTGAAATGGTTCTTTTGAGAATTTTCAATAAATTTTTGTTTGTTGATTCAGCTAGACCATTCCCATGAGGATGATAGTTAGCTGAATATCCGATCCTTATTCCCTTCTCTAAAGAAAACTGAGTTAACTCGATTGATGAAAAATATGAAGCATTATAAAAAACGAGGGAATCGGGAATACCAAATCTTGTTATGATAAAGAATACCAAAAATAATATAACCTGATTGGTATTTACAACTTTTAATGGTGCAGCTTCCACCCAGCGAGTAAAATAATCGGTCGCAGTTATTGTATATTTATGTTGCATAGATGAGGGAGGATTTATTGGACCTACTATGTCAATACCCCATTGCTGAAAGGGTCTTTCAGCTGAAACAGGTTGTAAAGGAAAAGCAGGTTTTTTAACCCTTCCCATAGCAAGTTGACATTCTCGGCATTTTCTAACAAAGGTATAGGAATCTCGAAACAAGGTGGGCCAATAATAACCAGCCCTGAGAATTTTTTGTGCAGTAGTCTCTCCACCAAAATGACCTCCTGCTAGTCCAGAATTTAATTCTTTCATAATTACTTCTGTTTCATATTTATCTAGACATCGAAGGTATACTCCATCTGAATTTTTTCGAAAGAGGACATTATCAATTAATAAATAAGGAGCAGATTTCAATCTTAGTGCTCTTTTCTTCTTGGGCTCGAGGTAATCAGGAGCAACTCCTGTTTCCAAAATTATTCGTATGTCTGTATACCAGGAATGTTGAGGTGGTGGATAAAAATAAATTTCCCTAGTAAGTAAAACCTCATCCATGACATTTTCAACTTTATCATTAAATAAATGAGCAGCTTCAGCAGTTAACTTGCATAATCCTTGACCTTTAATTATCATTGAGGGTTTAATTTCTAAGTCATATTCTTGAATAGCTGTCATCCAAGGTGCCCTCTTCTCACCTAAGTCTTTTTGTACTAACAAGTTTCTGACCGAGGAATAAGGGACAATTATTTTCGTTTTAGATTTCAGTAAATATGGACGAAAATGTTTAACAGCTTTGAAAACAGCAAAGGCTTGTTCATCAACTTCGTGGTAATTGAGTTCAACACCTTTGAAATTTGAACTCATGAAGGAGATTGGGACTTCATTGTTTTGCTGATTTAATTGAGTTAAAACAACTGCATACAAAATATCAGAAGCGAAAGTATACAATATGAAGTATTTATTAAAATCTGGGCTTAGAAGGCTAGGAGCTTCCAAGATGGCTTCTAAGATTTTCTGAAATGATTCTTTTTCAGTTTGTCCCCAATTGAAAACAACATCTTTCTTAATCATTTTCTACAAAGGACGTATGAAATCAGAGAAACTGGGAATGAATCTCCTAACAAAATTTATATTGCCGAGAAATGACTGCATTGCTTTCTTGCTAGAAGGATAGGTTATCTTTGAAATGGCTTGGGTTCTTTCAGGATCAATCATGATTCCGTGCTTTGAAACTACACATCCAAACAAGATACCTTCTGATACAGCAAATATTGTCTTTTTAGGATTTAAGGATATTCCAAATTTTCTGCATCGTTCAAAAACTTTTCTAAGATGATTAAAATGATCAAGTCGATGTTTAGAAAATACAGTAACGTCATCCAAATAGACAACGACTGAATGACTGATTAAGCCTTTAAAAGCAATATCCATTACTCTTTGAAAGGTTGCTCCCGCATTAATTAACCCAAAGGGAATCTTGCGGTAGGAATATGTTCCCCATGGAGTTCTAAAATCAATTTTCAATTGATCATCTGGGGAAACCAATATTTGGTTGTACCCTGAGAAACCATCAAGAAGTGATAGTATTTCAGCCCCATACACCTTTTGAAGAATTTGTTCCATGGGAGGAACTGGGTAATTATCCTTCTCAGAAGCCTTATTCATATTTCTAAAATCTACACATAATCTAATATCCCCGTTTTTATTCCTAACTGGAACTAAGTTTGCAACCCATTGAGTATGCCTGATGGGGAAAATGATCTTGGCAGCTAACAATTTATTTAATTCTTTTTTTATTGTTGGTTCTAGTGACGGGTGATATTTCCTTAACTTCTATTGGAAAGGTTTTGACTCCTGTTTGATTGGAATTATATGTTGCATGACTTGTGTGTTGAAGGTTTTCAAGTCATCATATGTCCAAGCAAAGACATCTTTAAACTCCTTAAACAATTTTATAAAGGTTGTTTTTTCTACAGGGTTGCAATCTGTTCCAAGATTTATAGTTTGGGGATTTAGTTCTGTTCCTAAATTTATAGTTTCGTACCTCATTCGAGAGCTATTTGTTTTACAATTAGGAACAGACCTAAACTTATCCTGCAGATCAAATAATTTTTCTAATCTTAGTACTAAATTAGGGACTGGTTTTACCTGTTCAAAAGCTTTTTCAACTGAACAAAAATCATTTATTACCGAAAAATCCCTTAGATTTTCGTCATGAGTGACTTCATCTATCGTTGAATCTTTAAAGTTATCCTCGTTCATCAGAAAATTCAGTACCTACACATCATTGTCAAATACACGCCAGTTAAAAATATTATCAGGTATGGAAGGCCTAAAAATCAATTCAACAGAAAAGAAATCTGGTGTAAAATTTTCTGATGGAATTAACTTTGATGCTACGTTGGCCAACAAATATGCTTCTTGATTTTGACTTCTAGGAACAGAATTTATGTTAAATGCATCAAAATGTGAGATAAGGTTCCATACCTCTTTTTGATAACTTTGTAAATTTTCAGATAAACAGTGAATGGAGTTACGAACCTGTCTGACAATGATCTCGGAATCACCATATACAATTAATTCTTTGATGCCCAAATCAATTGTTTTTTTCAAACCTTGTATTAAAACTTCATATTCCACCGTATTGTTTGTACAATTAAATTCCATTCTACAAGCTATACAGGTTTTATTTCCCTGAGGGTCCACTAGTAGGCAACCAGCTCCTGCTCCTTCTTTAGATTTTGCACCATCAAAATATAAAGTCCAGATAGAACTATGCACAACCACTTTACTTTCTATAATATTCACAATATTCATATTATCTACATCATTAATGGTTTCCTTGAATGAAGAGTTAGGAGAAACAGATGTCACATTACAAATTTGAGATTGCTGTTTATTTTCAGATAAGGCAGAATTTTCAGCTTTAAAATTACCAAATCCTAATTCATACATGTAATTCCCCATAATACAATCTGAAAATAAATCAGGTTCACTAGGATCATGCAGTTCTATGACAGTATGTTTCATATATCTTTCTCTATTTATCTTTATCTGATTTGACTTTCCATTCTTAGGTAACCACAATGTTGACCAGTGCGTGGCAAAGAATCCATTCAGCTGTTGAGACCAATCCCTACTTAAAAATAGCTCGTATGCATCTAGGATATTTGCAACAACAATATCTATAATTTGATAAACCAAAGGGTTACAGGCAATCCTGACTAAGAAATCTTTCATTTCTCCTACAACCTTTACATTTGTCCTATCCAATTGAGTTATTTGAGAATTGAATGGAACATATTTCCCATTCAATTTCTTGCAAACTGATAAAAGCATCACATTGGAGGATGCTCTGGAATCTACCATGTAGTTATGAACATTCCTATTGAAAATTTCAAAGGTAAGTAAGAATGGAGGTGTGGTTGATTTAGAATTCTTACTTATCAGCAAGGCTTTGTCAGCCATTACTTGCCCTTTTTCAGTTGTTGTTGGATCATTATTAGAACTATTTGCAGCAACACTTTGTTTTGCATTAGGAATAATTGAACTCACTGCGGGATTTATAACATGACTATTAGGCATTGGGTAGATTTGAAGAAGATCGTACATACTGATGTTTGCACGAGTTTTCTTTAAATCTTCAATTATATCATATTGTAAATCTAATTTAGGAGTATTTTGAATAGGCTGGGTAATTTTGGTTGATTGAGTCTCCTTGCCGAATTGAGCTTGTTTATTAGGTTGAGAGTTATTGTTGTCATTATTTGTAGTAGAACTTGATGAAGCAACAGCGGTATTAGCAAATGCTCTACTGCGAGTATTATAGGCATGTTGTCCTGAAGGTGGACTTTTACTCTCATGTTCTTTTACAAGACTGTCCCAGAAATGACCGTTAACTTGTTGAGGTTCTTCTAATTCTTCATCATTTTCTGATTCCTCTTCTTCTACGTTTTCAGTTATTTCTTGACTAGAAGGAGTTTTAGACAAAGATAAAATAGCTCGAATTGTATTAAAAATTTCCTCTTTTGAATCTATGTTAGGTGGTGTATTCTTATTGTTTGCATTCGGGTTTTGTCTAAACTGATTTCTGAAATATCCCCTGGAAGGAGAAGCTTCAGAATTGGTTTTCTTTAACCCTACAACTTCGTTGGTTAATGTTCGAATAGCGTTCCGTAACTGTTCTATATCGAATGCTTTGTCTTTGTCTAAATTGGGTTTTTCCGTCTTCCTACGAGGAAAAGAATCAGATTTCCCACTTCTATCTGGTTCATAGGACATGGAATCTTTCTCAACTTTAATGGCTTCCTCAAAAGTTTCTATTAATTTTGTTTTCCCAGCTCTCTTAACGAACATCCCAGAATATTTTGGTAAAGCTGATTTATAATTTTCAATAATTATATCCTCAGGAGGTTGAGAGGCAATTGGGATTTTGTTTTTTAATGTCAGAAACCTTTGATTGAAATATTTGATTCTTTCTTTAGGCTCCATTTTAATCCTAGATAACTCTAAGGCTAAAAGAGCGGGTGTTTTATCTTCCCCGAATTTATCTAGAAAGGCTTTATTAAATTCCCCCCAGTTTGTGATTGATCCTTGTACTAACGAAAAATACCAAGTAGAAGCTCGTCCTTCGAAAGTTAGAGGAAACAATCAACAAACTACATCTTCATGCTGGCTGTTCAAATTTTGAACAGCCAACATGAATTTGTCAACATGCACCTCGGCAGGTTCTTTGTCATCTGGGTTAAATTTAGGGAGGAGTTTATCTAAGTGTTTAGGCAAAGGATGCTGTACTCCAGGGACTGCTACAGCAGTTGTTCTTAGCCAAGGGAGTTGTGGATTTGGTGGATTAGGTGGAGGATTGTCTCCTCCTCCTACAGGTACATTTCCTGCCATTGGACTTCTCTTATAACTTGAAGAACTTCCTGAATTGGATGATCTTGGACTATTAGGTGGTGATTCAAGAGGAGAAGGTGGCTGATCAAAACCGCCTCCTACAATAAGTCTTCTAGCAGTATTTCTTTGAGTAGTCTTCCTTTGATGTCTTTCAACCTGATGGTGGGGAGTACTATCAGCTACTTCCAAATCTTGCGTAACTATGGTCAATTATGGATTATGTCGTTGTTGTCTATGTAGACCATAATCTATTGGAGATATACCAAGCTGATTAGCGTATCCTCTTGTCAAAACCCCAAAATTTCGAAAAAAATTAAAACTTTTAAAAATAACCTAAGATCACAATAATTACAGTGGTTAACTGATTGATTTGTTTACGCTATTTAATTGTAACTTTGATAATGATTTTAAATACTTTGTACTTAAAAGAAAAACATCTTTCCTTTCAGCTACTAAGTATTTTTCTATTGGAGACATAGGTGGTTTGTCGTAAAGGCTGGGCTTACTTAGCTTTCGAGCTAACGCAGCCGTTTACTTCTGTTACAGGTGTAAAGGTAAGAACAATAAGAAGGTTCGATGCTCACAAGTCTTAGAAGTTTATAATACAGATTTCTACATACAAGTGATTTGTAAAGTTTATTCATGCTAGATAGAATTACCATAATTCCCAAGGTATTATTTCTATTACTGCTGCAGTTTTCTTTTGGTGACTTAATATTGAGAAAAATGAATTCTAAACATAGAGTTTAATAGGTCTATTCGTATCAAAGTTATTTTATCTGATCATACAGAATATACGAATAAGAATGCAATAATCACTTTTTACTTATCCACTAGCAGGGTAGGAAGATTATAACCACACAGGTTTATTTCTGTAATTCAAGGACACAGTAATATTCCAAATTTAAATTGCATCTTGTTTAGAATTCCAATTGATAAAATATTACTGAAATCTATTCCTATTCTTTTGCTTAAGTATATATATGAAATAAGTATTTCATAATAATGTGAGAGTTGCATTCTTTAGATTACTACACTTAAATCATGAGTATCAAATGCTAAAGGCTTTAGTCTTACACTCATCTCCTTGATTATTTTTAATTTAACATTTTAAGTAAATGAAAAGAGCATCTAAGTTATCCATTAAACTTTGCTCATACTGCCTTTTAAGAAACTTTAAGATAGATAGTGTAAAAGAAAAATCGATTTGTCATTAATAGGATGTTAGAACCAAGTATAAGATGAATTATCTGTTTACCTATAACACCTAATTAAGTACTAGTACAAACCAATATAAAAGTTGGATTTCTTAGATAGCAACACCATAAAAATATAATCTTCATAGATTGGATAGGTTTATTAATTTCTTTTGAAACAAAAACAATTAGAGAATACCGGAGTTAGATTACAACAACCTAACTATAAATCCCTAATCTAATCTCTTTATCCTTTAAACACATAAAAACATAACTCTTATGCTTATGAGCATAAGACAAACTCTAAGATTCCATAGCGCTAAGTGATAATACATTCATTTTCTAAGGATTTTATAAACTCTTTGAATTTAACCTACCTCTATGAAAAAGGCAACTTAGATTAAACAACATCATTGATATAATAAACAAGGTTTGATTTATAAAAGAACTAACGTTGCATGGATTAATATAATGATTGGGTGCATGATTGAAATACAAATGCAGGTTGTACTAAGGTCGAACTCTTGGAGAAACATACCAATCAAACAAAATCATTGTGAAGAAAAAAAAATCATTGGTTTTTAACTTTAGAACAATACCCACCATGCAGTGATTATTAAAAGTCTATGTGGTCGATTGGTATCCAAGAATTGGCACTATATTACGGTGAAAGTAACCCTAAGCTGCCAGTCTTTCTTTGTTTGCAGGCCTGTGGCTGCTCTGCAACTTCTCGGTCACGCTGGAATTTGATGGCTGCCATTTTACCTTGCATTGCTCTTGCTTCTCGCTGGTATTAGATGTCACGCTGTGAGGGTTCTTTAAGCGTTGAACCAAGCTATTCCCTTTTGGAACTGTCATTGGTTTGCTTGCTTCGGTAGATGACAGTCCGACCTTTTTTTGGTATCCTCCAGTGCGGCTTTCCTTCAACATACGTGGATGTTTCTGTTGGTCGAATGGGTAAAAACCAAAAAAAAGATGACTGCGATGTTAGATTTTGTCTGGGGTCTCCTTGTGCTGTAGGTTGAAGACAAAAACCCATTGTTCTGCCCTCGAATGGCAGTCTTCTTGCTGGAGCGAGTCACAGTTTCACATCGAGGGTTATTAACCGATAAGGTAACATTCATTATTGTTATTTTACTTGTTCAGCAACAAATTTTATTTTGTTTTAGTTATTATCTATCTTTTATCAGTTACTAACAATCGGCTGCAACTAAATCTCCTCGCAGGTGAACATGCTACGTTTCGATGCCTTCTCCTGAATCAAGGTTACGACTCCATGGTTACGGTAAGCCCTGGGTCCTTCCATGGCTTATCATCTCTGTCTGCAACCTTAAAAGATTTTGCTGGTTTGAAAGATTCGGCTCTGGTTGGCCTCCATGGGTGTTGGGTTAATTTTTCTTTTACAGTTTTAATACTAAGGGTAAAACACTAGCTCGTAAAAGAGCCACTCGGCTACGGCCGTAAATGTAAACCCTGTTTTTGAAGTTAGTGTTTGGTTTTCAGAACCTCTACAGGCTAGAAGCCTTGCATTACTATTTCCAGTAACTTTTACAGGCTACACGCCTTAATATAATTATATTTCTGTATAGCTATGGTTAGTAAATAAAACATGATGCAGGTGTTCTGTTGTTTAAAAGTAAAAAGGGGGGGTTAGGGTTTTTACCCCGGTTATAAGAATTATTTGGACTGTTTCTCTCTCTTTTGCATTTATCCTTAATGTAGTACCGGGAGAAATGAGTAAATGAAAAATTGCAGTGTTTTGTTTATTAACCCAGCCGTAAGGAAATTATTAATAATTCTTCTTTAATTAGATAAATTCTTTGTTAATGAGGCAATGGTCTCAATAAGTTACCAATTTACCTTCTACGGTATAAATGCATCCCCTCTTGTTTTTAAACCTGTTTAATAACAAATAAACTACACCCTTAAACAGCCTTATAAATAACCCTAAAGAATCATTGTCTTATCTTTTTTTTTATAATATTATTTATTTTACAAATAAAAGAATAGAAGGTTAGGGTTTTAATCCTTATTATACAGTTTATAAATAGTATTCTTTCCTGTTCGGATATATATTATAGTGGAAAACATTATTCTTTGAAGTATATGGGTAAAATCATTACCCTAATATCTAAGCTCGTTAAATGAGCACCCCTGTTATTTATCTTTAATTTTTATAAGCATCTGAGTTGTTTTAAATAAATGAAAAAATGTTTTAAAGAGTTGCTGTCAGTTTGAAATACATGAGTTAATCTATAGATTGTTTATAATATGATACTTTATTAAAAGTAGGGTTGTTTTTCATTTCAAAACTCTGTATAAAATAATAGTGTTTTACCTTTCTTAGATTATGATGGATATTGTATATTGTAAAGTAGTATAATTACAATAATAATTATTAACAATAGAGTTAATATTCTTACTATTATTTCTCAGTGTTTGCAAAACAACTATATAATACATAGAGTATTATTATTAGTTTATGTATCAACTATTTAATTATACATTGTATATAGTAAACCTAGATATGTATTTGAATTAATTCTATCTGTCTTATTTGAATAATATTATTATACTTATATGTACTTTAATAATAATGCAACAATAATATCATTCTATTATTTTTATGAATAGTAAGATAGAAATAACCAATATATAGTTTATATATTTTTATATATTATTATAAGGACTGAATATAAGTCCAAATACTTCAAAATAGTTAATCTTTGTTTAGTTTAAGTAAATACAGCTCCTGTGTAAGCATTACTACTCCTTAGTCTTATAAGATAATATAAAACAGTTTTTTTTCCAAGCTGTCTTTAAGCTGTATTTATAAAATAAATCTAATATTAACCGGTTAAAAGAAAACCGAAATACAGAGTAATCTTAATTCTGTATCTAGTTCCTGCTTAGAGTTGTTTTCCATATAATAAATTATTTGAAAACAAGGAAAGAAATTTTTAACAAATAAATAAACCTGTGACTAAGTTCTGCGTTCTTTTAAGATCAGTATCAGTTAAAATAAATCACAGGATGCAGTAAATTAATAAAATAAAAGACACTGGTGAATAACAGAAACAACTAGTTAGGAAACTCAGTCCAGAAAAGTAATATTTCTGAGACTGAACTACTGTGCTAGAGTACTATCTGGTAATTACCAGATGTGGAAAAACACAGTGTTACTAACAAGACTTTCTACTAACATTCCAAAATACTAATTTTACAGATACTAATTGATTACATAAACATAAAATAATTATAACATACACCCATTTACACTCAGAAAAACATAAAGAAATGAATGAAAAACCTGTTTAATGCTGTGGACAACAACAGCAATGGGAGGCCATTCCTCCAGGCTACCAATTTCCTGGAGAGCGCTCAGACAGCGAATTCTCAGGACCCCCGAGCTTGCTTTGTCTCCCTGGCTTGGAATTAGGTGCAGCAAAAACAGATACAGCCTTCAAATCAGTATCAACTCTGATCTTTTAGTCAGTTTCCTTAGCTCAAGTGGCTGTAATCAGTATCAAGTTACTGCAAACACTCACTCAAAACACTTCCTTACTGTCTTTCCCTCTTCCTCAAATGAAATTCCTGAATTACATTCAGCTGAATGAATTCTTCCTGGAATAAAAACTGAGCAGCCTGCGCTCTCTTCATTGAGTACTTTTAAAGATTGCCTAGGTCTTAATTGGGATAAGTGTCATTTAATGAGCCACCTGCTCACATTCCACTTTCTTGGGGAATCATGACCCCAAATATAGGGAAGTTTCCACCTGCAACTTAGGAAGTGCTTGAGGATGCTGCCACTTGTCCTTTGCCTCTCCACCTAGTTCCAACAACCAGTTTGACCAGTAACCTCTTTTAACAACTCTCCCATGCTGTTGTCTCCATTATTTATTTATTATTAATAAAATATTCTCAATTACACTCCATAACTGTTGACTCTGCTGAGTCATCAATCCCTACTTAGGATTAAGTTTAACATAATGTCTCAAAATAAAAATAAACAAATTACATAATTTTACAAAATTGGGGTATGTGACAGCTCTAGTGAGAATATGTCTTGATTCTTCTAGATTTTGAGCACTTTGTGCAGGAGTAAAGGGAGAGGTGATAGGATCACGCTCGAGAATGTTCCTAACAGTTTCTATAAACGGTGATCTACTGACTTCTGGAGGTTGTTGGCTAGTTGGAAATGTTTCATTAGTTTCACCTGCCATTACTCATTAAAAGGCCCTCCTTCTAGCGCCATTTGTTGGCCTGATTTTCTGACCTAGGCCAACAAGGAGGTTTTTCCCACACAATCAGCTTAAAGCAGCGTCCGGTGTGCTTGGATTAGCAAAACCTCGCAGGTTATGGTCCTGCTACCAGCTGATTTTCTCTTAAGGAGAAATTAAAATCAGCATAATCTAACCTATCCTAATGTTATTTCTACCTAAATGAATCCTATAATTAGTTTCGACTATCTAAACTGTCTTATGTTTGCTTTCTTAAGGAAAGACTCCAATTTTTGAAGAGTTTTCTGAATATAAAGACTTGTAAAAAGTATGATAAAATTATACTAATTGATTTAACAGCTGTTAACTGAAATATACTAAAATAAAACTTAATCTGAACTATCTTAACTTATCATTTCTATCCTATCTCAGCTGAGAGCGTTTCTAAATACTAGATTAATTATTAATTAATAAAAGATGAACAGAAAGACAAAGTGCACAATTTAAATAGAAACATTTAAATTATCCATAATAAGTCACTCTGTTATACAATAACCAAACTGAAAAACTGAAAATAAACAGTTATTTTAGTTTTCTGAAATTAATTAATAATTAATAATCAATATAGCTATTTGAACCCAAAGATGATGTCTAATATAAAATCATTGTAAAAATACAAATGATATTTTTAACAGACAAAAGTATACATCATTATAGCTTAAGTTTATAGTAATACTAATAAACACAATCATAACGATATATTTATTCAAAATGCGACATTGCGCTGACAAAGTGAAAATTGTAATTAAACACCAGTATAGCAAAGCATACTGTATTAATATTAAGATAGAAGATAAAATGCTGAAATATATAATATATCCAAAACAATAATATCAGTAATGATATCAGTCTGTAGATGTCCAGTTGTATCTCACATCCAAAGATTCAACTTTAGGAATGAAACAGCACCAGCAACAAAAAATATTTCAAGTATGTTTTATTCAAACACTCCATCCCTAATTCATCAAAATTCCTAACTTATATAATACTATGATTCAGTTTTCCCCATCAATGTTACATGCAACATTATAGGGTTCCTATAACTATAAAGAGAATCGAATCTCTTGTATCATACACCTGTAACTATAAACAGAAAAACGACTAGCCTGAATGTTTGTTGATTTAAAGGTACTGGGTAAATTCGTGGCCATTGTTGAAACTCCAGCCTTCGATAAATAGCCACGTCTCTCAACCAACACATTAACAACGTCCTGAAACTCTGGAGAAGAGTGATGACATATCCACCTATGTTTAAACAAATGAAGTATCGCATTAAAACCAGTAAAACAGATACAACAAAATAAATTAAGATTTAAATGTATGCCTGTAAAAAAAGTGATTTTACAGGCATGCATAACAAAAAATATTTATTACCTGTTTTACAGCGACACAATCCATGTACTTTGAAAAGAAAAAATGAGAATAACCATCAAGTTTTACTTTGAAGGTCAACTACTCTTCGTGCTTCAGCTAATTTGGCCTTCAGCCTGATAATCTTTAAATTTTGTTTTTCTATTCATTCAAGTAGGTGTTGATTCATACCTATTATTGACCTCTTTGATTTTTTATATTGATTCTTTTTGGTACTCATTTCTTTCCATCTGTTGATCCAATCCAGAAATTCCTCCCTAAATGTTCTATTTTCTTCTTCTAACAATGCTGCATTGGATTGGCAATGCTTAAATTCATCCTTCAACTCTGTAATCTTGGTCTGGTATGTCTTATCTAGTACTTGTTGAAGAGTTTCTTCTTCATTGGCTACCTGAGGAGAATTAGGGTTATCAATGTTTTGACCATATGACTGGGGACTGATAAAAGATGGTTCAGGGTCTGTAATGTAGGTATCCATACATGATTGAGCAACCTCAGCCTTACCCAATTTTGCACCATTACCTTTTATAAAAGTGGGATTATTTACATGAATAGTATCAGGGATCAATGATGGAATGCTGTCTTCAATATGAATGACTGCAGGCTGAGTATCCTGTCGATTAGCCATAGGACCCGGAATTGTATGGACATTGTTCATGCTTTTGGTAATCCTCTTTGAAAACCCAAGATTGTCTGACTCAAACCTTCCTTTATCACAACATACTTGAGCTAGATGATCTAGTTTATACAGAGAGTCTTTATCATGTTTACAAAGGTTATCTGGCTCAAAGAGATTTTTACAATCAACAACATTAATAGTTTTTCTTTCGGTTATTCTTTCCTCTGTTTTTGCAGGAGCGCTATGACCTCTATCAGATGAGGGCCGATTCAAGACTGCTTTAGAGTAACATGGGACTATATTCCCGTCATCATCATTACTGATCCCAGCGTTTAGGGGTAGACTGGCTTCCCCGATCCCTTTTCCCTCTGATTCAATTTCAGGAGCATCATTGACCTCGGACTTTATAGCTTTTCATTTTTTACGTGTCTTTGGGGAGGGATTCGGCCAGTATTGTGTCGGCCCCAAATGACAGTCAGTTAAAAATTCATCCCATGACTTTCCATTTAAAGATAATTGATGTTGCACTATAATTTTGACTAATCCGTGGTGAAAAAGACTTCTATCAAGGTTATTAAAACTTCAAACCACCTGTGACATCTTCAAACTTTGCCATAGATAAAATGGTAGATTAAGCCTACAGCCCTATAATGCTAATAGGAGTCTTAAATGGTAATAGTGTAAATGGGAGAAACGTCCATCCCAGGACACATACCTCACCAGAATTTCGTAGAAAGCTTTCCATTCAGGCTTCAGGAACTTGACAGGGACCCCTATCTTCAGTTTTATATTATCTGGTAATGGCAATAGCAGAGATAAACACTTTTTCTTATTAATCTTACCACCCTTGAACCAGCGTTCTCCAACTTGCGGAAGCTTTGTTTCCTCTGCGATTTTGTCTTCATTAACGATGAACTCAAAACCCCCTATCTGCACAACGTCGTCTTTTAAATTCATGGAAAATAGTTTCGTCACCTCTACGTGATGGCTGTCAAAACACTTGAAGAACTGCCCCCACCCCACTTTCTCGAATCGCAAGGCTACCTTGTCGTCTACTTCTATGAGCTATGAACCAGAGATTTCAAAACGGTTCAATGGAGCCATAACCTCCTCAACGCTACCCTAGTTTCAGAATGGACTGAATGGCGATGTGAAGAGAGAGGCAATAGGTATCCAAGTGTATGACATGATGTGCAAACTTCACATGCTTTGAATCTGACAGATATGAGATCTCTGAACTTGGCCATTTTTAGTCGAACCTTAGCAATGATGAGTGCTACAGCCAACGTTTATTATGATATATGCATGTTTAACCATGACTTATCCATGACTATCAGTGAGATAGAACCAAATCGACATACCAGGGGTCTTGTGATTGATGGATCATAAATTCAAACATTGATTACAAATAGTGGTCATAATGAACTAGTACATCGTAGTGAAATGGAATGACTATCAACATTAAATCTTGTTAATACAATGCATCAATATACTTGCAGCTGTCGCTTTATCATGAGGTGCAAGCCACATCTCTATGCCAACTCAGCGATCTAAGTGACAAGCATTATCAATTTGACACATGGCTCTTCGTAAACTCTGTCAATTAATGGCCTTCTTCTAGTTTTAGTGTGAAAGGTGGTAGCATTCAAGGCAATATAGTGACGAAATCACATACCCTAATGCTTTGCATGACATCTAAATAAAAACTTGATTTAATATTCATGCTAAGTATATACATAAGATTTCATACTTGTAAAAAGTATGCTAAAATTATACTAATTGATTTAACATCTGTTAACTGAAATATACTAAAATAAAACTTAATCTGAACTATCTTAACTTATCATTTATATCCTATCTCAGCTGAGAGCGTTTCTAAATACTAGATTAATTATTAATTAATAAAAGATGAACAGAAAGACAAAGTGCACAATTTAAATAGAAACATTTAAATTATCCATAATAAGTCACTCTGTTATACAATGACCAAACAGAAAAACTGAAAATAAACAGTTATTTTAGTTTTCTGAAATTAATTAATAATTAATAATCAATATAGCTATTTGAACCCAAAGATGATGTCTAATATAAAATCATTGTAAAAATACAAATGATATTTTTAACAGACAGAATTATACATCATTATAGTTTAAGTTTATAGTAAAAATACTAATAAACACAATCATAACGACATATTTATTCAAAATGCGATATTGAGCTGACAAAGTGAAAATTGTAATTAAACACCAGTATAGCAAAGCATACTGTATTAATATTAATATAGAAGATAAAATGTTGAAATATATAATATATCCAAAACAATAATACCAGTAATGATATCAGTCTGTAGATGTCCAGTTGTATCTCACATCCAAAGATTCAACTTCAGGAATGAAACAGCACCAACAACAAAATATATTTCAAGTATGTTTTCTTCAAACACTCCATCCCTAATTCATCAAAATTCCTAACTTATATAATACTATGATTCATTTTTCCCCATCAATGTTAAATGCAACATTATAGGGTTCCTATAACTATAAAGAGAATCGAATCTCTTGTATCACACACCTGTCACTATAAACAGAAAAATGACTAGCCTGAATGTTTGCTGATTTAAAGGTACTCGGTAAATTCTTGGCCATTGTTGAAACTCCAACCTTCGATAAAAAGCCACGTCTCTCAGCCAACACATTAACAACGTCCTGAAACTATGGAGAAGAGTGATGACATATCCACCTGTGTTTAAACAAATGAAGTATCTCATTAAAACCAGTAAAACAGATAGAACAAAATAAACTACGATTTAAATGTATGCCTGTAAAATCTGCGATTTTATAGGCATGCATAACAAAAAATATTTATTACCTATTTTAGAGCGACACAATCCATGTACTTTGAAAATAAAAAATGAGAATAACCATCAAGTTTTACTTTGAAGGTCGACTACTCTTCGTGCTTCAGCTAATTTGGCCTTTAGCCTAATAATCTTTAAATTTTGTTTTTCTATTCATTCAAGTAGGTACTGATTCATACCTATTATTGACCTCTTTGCTTTTTTATATTGATTCTTTTTGGTACTCATTTCTTTCCATCTTCTTATCCAATCCAGCAATTCCTCCCTAAATGTTCTATTTTCTTCTTTTAACAATGCCGCATTAGATTGGCAATGCTTAAGTTCATCCTTCAACTCTGTAATCTTGGTCTGGTATGTCTTATCTAGTACTTGCATAAGAGTTTCTTCTTCATTGGCTACCTGAGGAGAATTAGGGTTATCAATGTTTTGACCAGATGACTGGGGATTGATAAAAGATGGTTCAGGATCTGCAATGTAGGTATCCATACATGATTGAGCGACCTCGGCCTTACCCAATTTTGCGCCATTACCTTTTATAAAAGTGGGATTATTTACATGAATAGTATCAGGGATCGATGATGGATTGTCATCTTCAATATGAACGACTACAGGCTGAGTATCCTGTCGATTAGCCATAGGACCCGAAATTGTATGGACATTGTTCATGCTTCTCGTAATCCTCTTTGAAAACCCAAGATTGTCTGACTCAAACCTTCCTTTATCGCAGCATAATTGAGCTAGATGATCTAGTTTATACAAATATTCTTTATCATGTTTACAAAGGTTATCTAGCACAGAGAGATTTTTACAATCAACAACATTAATAGTTTTGCTTTCAGTTAATCTTTCCTTTGTTTTTGCAAGAGCACTATGACCTCTATCAGATGAGGGCCGATTCAAGACTGCTTTAGAGCAACAGTGGACTATATTCCCATCATCATCATTACTGATCCTAGCATTTAGGGGTAGAATGGCTTCCCCGAGCCCTTTTCCCTTTGATTCAATTTCAGGAGCATCATTGACCTCAGATTTATAGCTTTTCATTTTTTACGCGTCTTTGGGGAGGGGTTCGGCCAGTTTTGTGTCGGCCCCAAATGACAGTCAGTTAAAAATTCATCCCATGACTTTCCATTTAAAGATAATTGACGTTGCACTATAATTTTGACTAATCCATGGTGAAAAAGACTTCTATCAGGGTTATTAAAACTTCGAACCGCCTGTGACATCTTCTTCAAACTTTGCGATAGATAAAATGGTAGATTAATCCTACAGCCTTGTAATGCTAATAGGATTCTTAAATGGTAATAGTGTAAATGGGAGAAACGTCCATCACAGGACACATACCTTACCATAGCTTCATAGAAATCTCTCCATTCAGGCTTCAGGAACTTGACAGGGACCCCTATCTTCAGTTTTATATTATCTGGTAATGGCAGCAACAGAGATAAACACCTTTTCTTATTAATCTTACCACCCTTGAACCAGCGTTCTCCAACTTGCGGGAGCTTTGTTTCCTTTGCACAACATCATCTTTTAAATTCATGGAAAATAGTTTGGTCACCTCTGCGTGATGGCTGTCAAAACACTTGAAGAACTGCCCCCACCCCACTTTCTCGAATCGCAAGGCTACCTTCTCGTCTGCTTCTATGAGCTTTGAACTAGAGATTTTGAAACAGTTCAATGGAGCCATAACCTCCTCAATGCTACCCTGGTTTCCGAATGGACTGAATGCTGATGTGAAGAGAGAGGGAATAGGTATCCAAGTGTATGACATGATGTGCAAACTTCACATGCTTTGAATCTGATAGATATGAGATCTCTGAACTTAGTCATTTTTAGCCGAACCTTAGCAATGATGAGTGCTACAGCCAACGTTTATTATGATATATGCATGTTTAACCATGACTTAGCCATGACTATCAGTGAGATTGAACCAAATCAACATACCATGGATCTTCTGATTGACGAATCATAAATTCAAACATTGATTACAGATAGTTGTCATAATGAACTAGTACATCGTAGTGAAATGGAATGACTATCAACTTTAAATCTTGTTAATACGATGCATCAATATACTTACAGCTGTCGGTTTATCATGAGGTGCAAGCCACATCTCTATGCCAACTCAGCGATCTAAGTGACAAGCGTTATTAATTTGACACATGGCTCTTCGTAAACTCTGTCAATTAATGGCCTTCTTCTAGTTTTAGCGTGAAAGGTGGTAGCATTCAAGGAAATATAGTGACGCAATCACATACCCTAATGCTTTGCATGACATCTAAATAACGACTTGATTTAATATTCATGCTAAGTATATACATTAGATTTCATAGATCCAGTTTTAAAACTTTCAAAAAAAAAATCCCATTGATTAATATCCGAAATTAAATTTGATAGGATATTAAATGATAAAACTATAATATATGAAAATTCTTATATGATAATCATTTATTTACTAACTACATATATACAATTTTTACAAAGTGAGGGTAAGGCATTACATATGAAATATGAACATTAGGTTTAATAAATTTTTAATTTAATAAGTTACCTAAGTTCTAAGAGTTTAGGATGCTACGTGGGAACCACTCCTTCAGATTTAGCGACAATTTCCACATCTAAAGCTTTGAGGACAAAGCTTTTTCTAAGGGGGAGGGGATGTTAGGAACCCATGTCAATCCTTCTCTTTACTATGTTAGTATATTGGTGTTGGACGCATATGCTTTGTAAGTCGTCCCATAGTAATTGTTGATCCATAGTTTGTGTTATTGTTGTGGGGCGCATATGCTTTGTAAGCCTCCTGTAGTATTTGTTGATCCATAGTTTATATTGGCCCATGGTTTTGACCCATAGTATTGGCGCCTATTTTTAGTATATAAGTGTGTGTTGAGGCCAAGGAAGGCACGGTGAAGTTATTTTGTATTGAGCTTGCTCAAAGGAGGTTGCCCCCTCGAAGTGGCCTGCGATTAATATAAAAGTGATTTTGAGTTCTGCTGCTATATCATGTATTTTTATTACTTGTTTGCTGCAGGGTCCTCACATCTGGTATCAGAGCGCTTTCTTGGGCTCGTTGGGTGAAATTTCTGCCCAAATTTTTTTTTCGCTTCTGTTGCAGGTTCGAATCTGGGAATAATCCTTATCCGCTTAATTGTGGGAAGTACTTGGGCATAATCCCTAAAACTCATTGTGAGGAGTACCACAGGAACCCCAAAGTAGCTGGCCCATTGAGAGGACCTGCCAGCGAAAAGGGCAACGACCCCTACCTGATTGACTAGTTACCACCCGTGAGGTATACCAAGAGCTCTCGTTTGTGGCCAAGCGGTTATCAGTTTTACCTGAGCCGTGGAGTGAGGAGTACTGCCCCAATACATAAGTCGTCAGACAGCATTGGTGGCTGAGTGAATCCCTTGAACCGATAGGAATCCGCACATACCTGGGGTCCATATCTATTTTCAGTTGCACAATCGCAGATTTCCTCTGTCCAGAACTGTTGCCGGTCAGTTTCGCGCTGTTGCCGATCACTTCCATGCCATTGCAGATTCCACTGTTTCTGATCACTTTCGCACCGTTGCAGATCCCTTACTGAAAAAGAAACAAAAAAAAAAATTCTGTTTTTCGGCCATATCTCCTTGGTTTCAACTCTATTTTCCCTGAAATTTCACTGATACCTCTGCAATTCCATTCTGCATATTTCATTCTTGGAGACCCTATCCCAAATTCCACTTCCCAAAACCTAAAATCCCACATTTGTCTATTTTTAGGGTTTGTGATAACTCCTTCGATTTTCACCCAAACGCCTTCAAATTTTGCCACCATATTCCTTTCTTCATTCTACCTCTTTGTCCCTCTCTACCAAATTTTCTCATTATTTCACCTCGCTCCTAAAATCCCCATTTTTTGCTTCCCTGTCCTTTTGACAGTGTCCACAACTTACTCAAACCCAAATTACCCTTCCGATTTTTTCCCAAATCCAGATTTTCCTCTACTGAAACAGTTGGTTGTCACCCGCACAGGAGCAAAAACCATGGAGGAAGCACTTGCAGCCATCCAAGCCAAACTCCAGGAACTGAATGAAAAATTTCTCGGTCTCCATCTTGAGCATTCAGCTATGAACACCAGACGACAGTCCGAGTCTTCATTAACCAATGGGTTCTCTTCTTCCAGCAATTTTCGCGGTCCGAAGCTAGATTTTCCTCGCTTCAATGGTACTGATCCGATTGGATGGATCTATCATGCAGAACAATATTTCAGCCTTCATAATACTTTTGATTTCCACCAAGTTCCACTTGCCTCCTTTCATTTGGAACAGGAAGCTCTTCAATGGTATCGTTGGTACATCAAGGCTCATGAAGAGCCAAAATGGCCTGATTTTTGCTAGCTCCTTTTGCACCGATTTGGTCCTAGTGCTTTTGATGACTTCACGGGAGCTCTCACTAAACTTCGCCAAATTTTCACTGTGAAAGAGTATCAAACTGAATTTAAGAAACTAGCTAATCACACTGAAGGATTACCTGATGACTTCTACCGGAGTTGTTTTATCAGTGGTCTAAAGGATGCAATTCACTCTGAGGTCAAAATTTTCAGTCCCAACACAATGATGGAATCCCTGGGGTTGGCTAAGTTGGCAGGAGACAAGATGGTAGCCCAACAGTGCTCCCAATCCTCTTTTGTTCCCTTCTGAAATGTGGGTTCTCAACGACCTCCCATTCTGCCAGCTTCTCACTCACCTCCAATCAAGCATTTGTCTGAAACAGAGATGCAAGCACACAGAGAAAAAGGGCTTTGTTATAATTGTGATGAGAAATTAAGTCAGGGACATCGATGTGTTTAACAAAAGCTCTATCTCTTGGATGTGGATTCTCCACCTGCCTCTGAAATTGGTGAATAAAGTTTCGATACAATGGATGCTCCGGTTGACACTCAGGAGCCGCCTACTAACCCTCCATCTCAGGACGACCAGCCTGAGATATCCCTCCATGCTTTAGCTAGAGTCACTGCCCCCCAAACAATGCAGGTACACGATTACTTCAAGAAGCTTCCTCTTACAATACTCATTGATTCTGGCAGCACTCATAATTTCATTGACCCTCGGATCGCCAAACAAGCTGATTGTTTTGTCCATCCTTGCTCCAACTTTGAAGTCATGGTTGCCAATGGGGTCACCTTACCTTGCAAAGGGAAGTGTCGTAATGTGCGTATCTCTATGGGAGATTATAACCTCCGCTCTGACATGTTTTCCTTAACCTTAGGGGTATGTGATGTGGTTTTGGGTGCTCAATGGTTGCGCACACTTGGCTCCATATTATGGGATTTTGTTGAACTTTGGATGCAGTTCTCCCCTGATGGACACAAACACACATTGAAAGGATTACAACCAGGGTCTCTCAGCATCATCAGTTCACATCGCATGGAAAAAATCCTTAAGAAGAGTTCCCATGGTGTCATCGCTCAGCTCCATTCCATTCAAATGCAACCACCAGTGGCCCCCACTACTTCTTTGGATCTCCAACAAATTCTGGATCGATATACAGGTGTTTTTGCTGAACCAGTGGGACTTCCACCTTCATGACTAGAGGACCATCATATTCAGGTCCTTCTTGGCAGCATTCCTCCCAACATCAGGCCCTATCGCTACCCATTTCACCAAAAAATAGAGATTGAACTCCTTGTTAGGGACTTACTGAAGCAAGGTATTATTCGCCCAAGCACAAGTTCCTTTTCTTCACCAGTTCTTCTTGTCCGCAAAAAAGATGGGTCCTGGCACCTCTGCATTGACTTCCGAGCACTTAATCACCTCACCATCAAGGATAAGTTTCCAATTCCTGTTGTTGATGAGCTTCTTGATGAGCTTCATGGTGCTCAATTTTTCTCCAAGTTGGATCTTCACTCTGGGTATCATCAAATTCGGGTTCATGAGAATGATATCCCTAAAACAACTTTCTGCACACATGATGGCCACTATGAGTTTTTGGTCATGCCCTTTGGTCTCACTAATGCTCCTTCCACATTCCAGGCCTTGATGAATAAAATATTCCGACCCTATTTGTAGAAATTCATTCTGGTATTTTTTGATGATATCCTCATCTACAGTAAAACATGGGTTGAACATCTCCAGCATCTGGCTCTTGTAATACAACTTTTCTCTGATCATCATCTCCATGCCAAAAAGTCTAAATGTGTTTTTGGCCAAAAGGAAGTTGAGTATCTCGGGCACATTATCTCAGCACAAGGGGTTCATGTGGATCCTGCAAAAATCGTTGCCATGAACAATTGGCCGCCTCCTAAGACACTCAAGAGCCTTTGTGGTTTCTTGGGGTTGACTGGATACTACCGCAAGTTTGTCAAGGATTATGGGAAGCTTGCAGCTCCATTAACTACTCTGTTGAAAAAGGATGCTTTTACATGGACACATGTCACTGAGTGTGCATTTGACAAGCTAAAACAAGCTATGTGTACTACACCTGTTCTAGCTATGCCCGATTTTTCCAAGCCCTTCACTATTGAGAGTGATGCTTGTGACAATGGACTTGGTGTTGTTCTCCTTCAAGATGAACACCCCATTGCGTTCACCAGCAAATCCCTTTCCGGTAAGAATTTAGCTGCCTCTACATATGAGAAGGAAATGATGGCTATTTTGCATGCAGTACATAAGTGGCGACCCTACCTCTTAGGGAATCATTTCTGCATGAAGACTAATCATCAGAGTCTGAAATATTTCCTAGAACAGCATGTATCCTCCCCAACACAATAGAAATGGGTTATCAAACTCATGGGTTATGACTATGAGATCACTTATAACAAGGGTAAGGACAATATTGTGGTGAATGCCCTTTCTCGCACATTTGATGACCAAGGTTCTCTTTCCGCTATTTCTATGCCTGTTCCAAATTGGTTGTAATCGGTTCAACAGGGTTATGTCAATGACTCTTCATTATCTCACATCATCCAATGCTTGGACAACAACCCTTCTGCTGTCCCACATTAATCTTGGGATGGTGCTTCACTGAGATACAAGGGTCTTCTGGTGCTTCCCCAGAACACAGCTCTTCAACAAGCTATATTCTATGAACTCCATGCTTCTCCGTCAACGGGGCACTCTGGTTTTCTCAAAATGTATGAACGGGCACGACGCAACTTCTTTTGGCAGGGCATGAAAAGGACAATTCAACAGATGGTGGCTGAATGTGATACCTGCCAGTGCAATAAGGGTGAAACAACACCCCTTTCGGGATTGCTCGAGCCCTTGCCCATACCTACCTGGATATGGACAGATATTTCTATGGATTTCATTGAAGGGCTCCCTAAATCTGGAGGGAAGACTGTGATTTTGGTTGTGGTTGATCGCCTCTCCAAATATAGTCATTTTTGTGCTCTCAGCCATCCCTATACAACCTCTTCCGTTGCTCAAATTTTCCTGGACCAGATCTTTCGTCTTCATGGAATGCCTTCTTCCATTGTCTCGGATCGTGCTGCTACTTTCACCAGTCATTTTTGGACAGAACTCTTTCACCACACTGGCACCAAACTGAAGATGAGTTCAGGTTATCACCCCCAAACGGATGGTCAGACTGAAATTATCAATAAATGCTTGGAAACTTATCTTCATTGCTTCTTCTCTGAGCAACAACATCAGTGGGCAAAGTGGCTCCCTCTTGCTGAATAGTGGTACAATACCTCTTACCACACTACCTCTAAAATGACTCCATATGAAGCAGTTTATGGTCAGGCACTGCCAGTTATTCTTCCTTACATCCCCAGCAGTTCTCCAGTTCAGGAAGTTGATGCGGTCCTTCGAAACCACGATGAGGTTCTTCACATTTTGCGCGAAAACCTTCACATGGCAAGAAATCGCATGAAGCAACAAGCTGATCAGCACCGTTTTGAGCGCACTTTTGAAGCTGGTGATATGGTTTTTCTTCATCTCCATCCTTACAAGAAATCCTCACTAAAACTCAAAGGGCGTCATAAGCTCGCTCCAAAGTTCTATGGGCCATATAGGATTCTTTAGAAGATTGGGTCTGTTGCTTATAAATTGGAACTTTCGCCTTCTTCTCTCATTCATCCAGTATTTCATGTCTCTTGTCTGAAGAAAGTTCTTGGCACCAACATCAAAAGCCAAACTATTTTACCAGAACTGGATAATGAAGGATCCATCTTTTTGGAGCCGGAGGCTGTCCTCAATAAGCGCACTCGTCAGCTTCACTCTCGCTCTATCATAGAGGTCTTAATTCAATGGCACGGAATGCAGCCTGAGGATGCTATGTGGGAACCACTCCTTCAGATTTAGAGACAATTTCCACATCTAAAGCTTTGAGGACAAAGCTTTTTCTAAGGGGGAGGGGATGTTAGGAACCCATGTCAATCCTTCTCTTTACTATGTTAGTATATTGTTGTTGGACGCATATGCTTTGTAAGTCGTCCCATAGTAATTGTTGATCCATAGTTTGTGTTATTGTTGTGGGGCGCATATGCTTTGTAAGCCTCCTGTAGTATTTGTTGATCCATAGTTTATATTGGCCCATGGTTTTGACCCATAGTATTGGCGCCTATTTTTAGTATATAAGTGTGTGTTGAGGCCAAGGAAGGCACAGTGAATTTATTTTGTATTGAGCTTGCTCAAAGGAGGTTGCCCCCTCGAAGTGGCCTGCGATTAATATAAAAGTGATTTTGAGTTCTGCTGCTATATCGTGTATTTTGATTACTTGTTTGCTGCAGGGTCCTCACAGACTAACAGCTGCTAATTGCCAAGTTTATAAACATGTTTTCATCAATCTCTTAACATGTCATTTTACTCTTCTTTGATTGAGAGTACCTTCAGAATCGAAGATTCTGAAGGTGCCCTTTTATAAATTTGAATTGGTAAATCATAGAAAGAGTTGATCTCTCTTCATCTTATTGAGGAATGAAGGGGTTGTTGTTGGCTTCCAACAAGTATATAAATGAAAATTTGGTCCGAACATAAAGAAAAACCTTTAATCAATGATTGTGTATGAATGCCAATAATTAACATACTAACATATCTATAATTTAGTTATTTATGTTGGAACGTGTCATGTATCTTGTATAATGGAAATAATACCTTATTTGTTGCTTCTTATGCAGGGGTAGACCTCATAGTTTTGAAAACAAAACTTTTGGATACGGGAAACTCATGTAATAGAGCAAGAAAAACTAGAAGGAATATGCCCATTGAAAAGGCAAATGAGGTAAGAGAAAAGGCCAGGTTGGAAATGGAGAGAGTGAGACATGGTCCGAACATTTCCACTAATACTGTGCCTGATCCTAATATAGTTGATGACATAACAACCTCTACTTCAGAACCATGGGTGGTTGCGTCCAACGGTCCCAACTCAAGTTCCAACATCAACACAGTCTCCAACCAACAATCCATCAATGAGCTGTGTTGAATCTCTTTAAGACATAGGTGTATTGAGAGACGCTAAGTATGAAGCGTTGGACCTAGGAGTAATGATTAATTTTCAATCTCTTCTATAATACCATAACCATGTTGAGCACACTCCCAATATGGATCGACATGTGTATGATTCACCACAACAAAGAAGCCTTGGGATCCATAGCTCATGTCCACCTTCCATACCTCGACTTTCTACTGCAAGAAAAATGACTCCTAGACGTATCCATCTGGCTGAAAGTTGACTGTCAAGCCTTGAAGGTAAGTTGCCCAAACGCACTATCAATTGGCAATGTAACAAATTAATGAATGAATATTTTGAATCTAAAGGCAATTTAGGTAAATTTCAATTATTACTATGTTTGTTAAATTCAAATTGTTTAGTTGTTATTAGGAGAATTATGGGCATAAATATGGTTAGAAGTTTAGAGGCTAACAATCATATTGTTAGAAATCTCCAATCTGCTTTTAATGCAATTGGGAAGACGTCCCGTACTAAAGATATTTGTCTGGCTCGTCGTGTGTTATCAGAATCAGTTGTAAGCAAGTCCACACAGCAAACCGTTTAGAAGTACTCTGTTATAAGAGAAAATCTGCAAACTCCAAGTGGAAAAGATTGTTGGGCTTTTGTCGGCAGGTTGCCTCGTCGAGATATGAAGCTAATTGATGCTGTTAAGGAATTAGTACAAACGTTCTGGCATTATCATACCAAACCTTCATCTAATCAAAGAGATGTGTTAAAGCTGAGAAAAGGTTCTACTGAACATGAACCCCACATCAAACACTTCCTTAACACAACCTAGACTAAACTCTATGAGATATTTAAGAATGAGCACACACAATTGAACCTAGGCCAAAGGTCCTTTAAGAAATCTAAACCATGGTACGTTCGTATATACATTGATCGAAACACATGTTGTTGTAGATACCATGTAGAATATGAATATTTTTATGACACGTATAAACATATATTTTGCAATTTGCATACTAACCTTGAGCAGGGCTACAATGAATCTGTAATACCACCGAATGCATCGAGAGATTTTATTTTCAGCATCATGTGTCCAAGGAATGAAGGACAAAAATACTATGGAAAATCATGTCTATATGGGAATTGTTCTAGGTGCAGTGGGTTTGCTCTTTTGAAACATTGCATTCATGGAAGTGATGAGCATCAATTTGGCAATATGAGCATAGAGATGCAGAGCTTCAAGTACGTAACCTATCAAACAGATAGTGTGAAGGAAATTAAAAAGATTGCATTGGTGAAGTCACAGGTGCAAATGATTATTGCATGTTTTTCCTCTTACATGTTCAATTTCTACAATCTTTAAAGGTTACATTCTAATACGACCCTTTTTTTCATGGAAACAAGTGATTTTGTTTATGGAGTTCTACAAGAAAATTGAGCAGTATGTTCAACATGTGCATGTAGCACAATGGCTGGATGAGCAGTACATAAAATGCAGGGACAACTTTCTCATTGGGACCATATTGTCAATTGTGAATTTTGCAGAAAACTACACCCTTCAGCCACAAAATGAAATTCAAAGTCAATGCTACCATTTCGACTAAGTCAGCATCATGGTACATATTACATATAGGCATGGCCCTGAGAGCAGCGTTAACAACAGGATAATACATAAGGAGGAAAAATTTTACATAAGTTATGACAGATGCCATGATCTGCATTATGTGCAACACTGTTTTCAAATTTTCTATGATCAACTAAAGGAGGGAGATATACAGATGGATCAGCATTGGATATGGTCAGATGGTTGTGTGGGCCTGTTCAAAAATTCGTGAGTCTTCCAATGGATGAGTATGTTACATAAGACTTATAATGTGCCGCATATATGGAACTGCTTTGAGACCGAGAACGAAAAAGGTGAGCATGATGGCGTCGGTGCATGCATCAAGACTGCACTACGAAGGGAGGAGATGAGGTTTACCAAAAACCCCCATATCAAAGATGCATAATCTATAGTTCAATGGTGCTCTGCAACATTGTCAGACTGAACTAAAGTGGTAGGAAGTCCGGTCAGGAATTTTTGGCATGTGGTTGATATAGATCGATCACGTTCCTATAGTTGCAACATAGTATAAGGAACACGTGGATTTCATTTGGTTCGAAGCTCAAACAACCCCCTATTTGAAATATGGATGCAGAAACTTGCTTGCTTTTTCAGCCCTTGTAGCAGTGGTGAATGGGATGAATGTGAATGCATGGATTGGGTTGATGATTGGGATCGTGTGTCACTTGCAGTAGACCCACATGTAGTCAGCAAAACAACCCACTCAAAGGAGGGTCAATCGGCGATTTCGGCAGACTACGACCATATCTCATATCTCGTACAACTAGGACACATATATGTAGTTGTTGCCCCGAAAGACAATGAATGGGGCACTGATTATTGGTTGGCACGATGCATTTGAGGTAAGCAAATCCTAAACAGATCATTGATTCATGATGATGGAAATGAATTTCCTATTGGCTCGATGGTGGTTGAGGGTGAATATCTTACACTAGATGGGAAACCAAGAAGAACTAGTGGGCATGTATTCGTTTATTACAGACAAGTTTCTGTGGTCTATCACTTCACAAACTTGATTGTTGGCACGAACATCTATCTACAGAAAATGTCAACGAAGAACTCAACCAAGGTACGTTACTTCTTGCCTCATTCAGAGCATGAGATATTGATGGAGGTAATTAGCAACAGAGAGGATCTAGCTAGTTATATTGAATGAGATTGGTTAATTGCACTTACATTCTACTTGGATTCCAGTTTCATGAGTGATTGAAATTGACAGCTACTATTAAAAGACAAGACGATCACGATAACTTACTCTGCTTTCTATGTGAACTCTACAAAATCCTTTCCCTTTCCATCTATATCGATGTCATGTCTGAATATATAGCATGTATATATACTTATTAGCAAGTATGATATGTTTTATGCACCATATTGGTAATAAGTATTTATACATGCTATATATTCAGACATGACATTGATATAGATGGAAATGTAAAGGCTTTTGCAGAGTTCACATAGAAAGCGGAGTAAGTTATCATGATCATCTTGTCTTTCAATAGTATCTATCAATTTCAACCACTCATGGAACTGGCATCCAGATTTTGACATGTTAGCTTGCACAAGCACATGATTCTCTACATTTGACTATTTTGACTAGAGACAAATGACTATTTTCTCCATCCCTTTCACACTACTTCTTGTTAGCCACTAAAGCTATGTAAGAATACAAATTTTCATCATTTTCATCCTCGATTCCTTCTATTATTTTTAATTAGAGATTGAATTATTTGAGAGTAACTTTCAAGTGAAAATGTTTGATGCATGTATCTTCAATAGACACCCTTCACTGGTTTAATATTTCACCCATGTTTCTCTTACCTTTTCTACAGGAGTTTAAACATCATGTCCTTCACAGGTTTGCTAAATCCACACTTTATATTGTTCTCTACATGTCCTTCCTGGTAAACCACTATCTTTGCAACTTTCTCTCCAATTTGTGTTGCATCGGGCTACTAATCGAAAACTAATTGCTCTAATATTAGCAAATGGTATTTGACTTTGGCATTATGCTTTCATCTCTAAATTGTAATTGCTATTCTATTAAGTTTTTATCCTTATTCTATTTGAGTCAATAATTATAATTGAACGAGAAAGCAGAAGGTATAACATAGAGAAAGGTCAAAGAGTTGTTCATGTTTAAGAGATATAGTTTCTATAACATTTATTCTATCCATTTTTGGAGAAATATAGTTCATGCCCAATATTTGTTGTGCTGGACCCAAATCCTTAATTGCAAATTGACTTCCCAAGCCCTTCTTCAACCTTTTAATAATGCTCTTACCATGCCCAACAATTAGCATGTCCTCCCGGACCGAGAGTGAGCAAGTGTCCGTGAACGACATTTTCATGCGACTTGCAGCTTGACATAACTCGAAAACCGGAGGTGAGATCGATGAGCCGTCGACTTTGTTGGTCTCCGGGGATTCCATTATCTCTAGAGGGCCCTCTCCACTATGTTTACATGGCCTAGTGACTCCATTGTGCATCAATTTTGTAAAGATGGTTTTTTTTTCAGTTTCCTTCAATGCAACTCTCACATTAGTGGGAAAATCTAAAAATCCCTTCTCCATGCCAGTATTGGTGGTGTTCCCATGTCGGCATTGTCCATACACACCTGTCAAAGCCAATGGTATGCAATCTTTCTTCTCCGTTTGGTTATTCGCTCCCGGACCGTGAGTGACCAAGTGTCCCTGAACGACATTTTCATGCGACTTGCAACTCGACATAACAGGGCAATCGAAGGTCGAATCGATGATCCATCGAATCCGTTGATCTCCTGGCATGCCATTACCTCCAATGGTCCCTCTCCACCATGTTTGCATGGCCCATTGACTCTACTACGCATCAATTTCATAAATTAGGGTTTTTCTTAGTTTCCTTCATTGTAACTCTCGCATTGGTGGGTCAAATCTGAAAAACCTTCCTCCATGCCAGTATTGATGGCATTCCCATGTTGGCATTGGCCACACACACTTGTCGGAGCCAACGACATGCAATCTTGCTTCTCTATTTGGTTTTTCACTCCCGGACCGAGAGCGACCAAGTGTCCCTGAACGACATTTTCATGCGACTTGCAACTCGACATAACTCAGCAACCGAAGGTCGGATCGATAATTTTTTAGCTTCGTTGGTATCTTGGCATGCAATTACCTCTAGTGGGCCCTCTCCACCACGTTTACATGGCCCAATGACTCCACTGTGCATCGATTTCATAAAGTAGGGTTTTGCTCAGTTTCCTTCAATGAAACTCTCGCATTGGTGGTTCAACTCTAAAAAACCCCCCTCCATGTCAGTCTTGATGGTGTTCCCATGTCAGAATTGGACATACACACCTATCAGAGCCAACGACATGCAATCTTGTTGCTCTGTTTGGTTTTTCGCTCCTGGATTGAGAATGACCAAGTGTCCCTAAACGACATTTTCATGTGACTTGCAACTCGACATAACTTTGCAACTGGAGGTCGGATAGATGAAACATCAAATCCATTGGTCTTTTGGCATGCCATTACCTCTATATATCCCTCTCCACCATGTTTTCATGACCCATTGACTCCATTGTGCATTGGTTTCATAAACTAGGGTTTTGCTCAGTTTCCTTCAATGCAACTCTCGCATTGGTGGGTCAACTCTGAAAAACCCTCCTCCGTGCCAGTCTTGGTGGTGTTCCCATTTCGGCATTGGTCATACACACCTGTCAGAGCCAATGGCATGCAATCTTGCTACTCCATTTTTTTTCGCTCCTAGACCGAGAGTGACCAAGTGTCCCTGAATGACATTTTCATGTGACTTGCAACTCGACATAACTCAGCGACTGGAGAACGGATCGACGAGCCGTCAACTCCGTTGGTCTCCTAGAATTCCATTACCTCTAGTGGCCCTCTCCACCATGTTTGCATGGCCCAGTGACTCCATTGTGCATCTTTTTCGTAAACTAGGGTTTTTCTCAATAGATTTATTAATGTTGTAATTTGTTGTAATAAGAGGTTCTAGATATGTTAAATGCTTGGAAAGAGTGCCCTAAAGGGATGTATCTTCATGGTGTTAACATACAATTGGACTAGGGTTTATTTTGTTGGGTTTCCTTGTGATATTAGGATGAAGATAAGTGAAATATTGGACCATAGTGACCACCTTCACACACATCTTGAGGAGAACAAATGAGCATAGTAACCACCTTGGCACACATATTGAGGATAAGCATTGGAGCATTGTAACCACCTCTGACACATATGTCGAGGAGCATTGAGAACAAGAAGATGTGGTACACAACTAGAGGATGAATGTATTACATGACAAAACTTGGATATGCATGAGGACACTAGGGTTTATATATGTAAGTAAACCTTGGAGAAGGAGATATAATACTAGAGGAATTGATGGTTGTGTTGCAAAATCTATATCTCTTGTTGTTAAGGAAAAGGAAGTAGAATTAGGGTTCCAACCCTGTAGAAGATACAAAGAAAAGAGATAATGTCTTTGGTGATATTGCAGTCTTGTTCTTGTGTGATACATGGAGGTTAGGGAAAGACCATGGAAAACTTAACTTAATAAGTCTCGAGCTTCTTTTGATTCCTTTCTTAGGAGAATATTTTTTTAATTTTAGTTGAATTTCCACGGAGGTATTGGTGCTTGTGTTGATGCAATAGACAAAGACCTAGGGTTTGAGGAATCATCCTAGGATAGACATGTTGACATCGAAACTAGTGCTAGACTTGCTTGAAATGCCATGTGCTTCTATGATGAAAAATGATTAGGGTTTACAAACCCTAATGAGGAAAACAATTATAGTGTGGATACCTTAATGCATGATATGGTTTCATGAACTACAATCTCATTGAGACTTGCATACTAGGGTTTCATGAACTACAATTGCATGCTACAACTAGGATTGAGAAGTTATGAGATGAAACACATGTACATGTACAAATTGAAAACCAAATAGGGTTTTGTGAACTACAATTGCATGCTATAACTAGGGTTGAGAAGTCATGAGATGGAACTAGGGTTTTGTGACCTCTTTAAAAGATATGAGATGGAAGTGGAAACGCATGTACATGAATAAATTGAAAACCAACTAGGGTTTTGTGAACTACAATTGCATGCTATGAACTATTGTTGAGAAGTTATGAGATGGAACTAGGTTTTTGTGACCTCTTTAAAAGTTATGAGATGGAAGTAGAAACACATGTACATGTAGAAATCCAAAACCAACTAGGCTTTCATGAACTACAAATTACATGCTATAACTAGGGTTGAGAAGTTATGAGGTGGAAATATGGATTTATGAGCTCTTTACAAGTTATGAGATGGAAAAGAGAAAAACACCTACGGTTTCATGAACTACCATTGCATGCTAGGGTTTCATGAACTATAATCTCGTTGAGACTTTCATACTAGGGTTTCATGAACTAAAATCTCGTTGAGACTTTCATACTAGGGTTTCAAGAACTACAATTGCATACTAGGGTTTCATGAAATACAATTGCATACTATAGTTTCATGAACTACAAATTGCATGCTATAACTAGGGTTGAGAAGTTATGAGATGGAAATATGGATTTATGAGCTCTTTGCAAGTTATTAGATGGAAAAGAGAAACACACCTATGGTTTCATGAACTACCATTACATGCTAGGGTTTCATGAAATACACTCTTGTTGAGACTTTCATACTAGGGTTTCATGAACTAAAATTGCATACTAGGGTTTCATGAACTACAATTGCATGCTATAGTTTCATGACCTACAGTTGGATGCTATAACTAGAGTTGAGAAGTTATGACATGGAAGTAGGGTTTTATGACCTCTTTACAAGTTATGTGATGGAACTAGAATGGTATGGTATGTTATATGTTAGTATGGTATGTTATTGTATGTTAGTACACGGTATGATGTTAATATCATAGGGTATTGTAGAGTATGTACTATGATGTTAGTATTGTAGGGTATGATATGGTATGCTAGTATGGTATGGTATGTTAGAATGGTTATGATGTTATTATGTTTTGGTATGTTATGTTATGGTATGTTATATTAGTTGGAAGGGTTTCATGAACTCTTTATAGGTTATGAGATGGAAGTAGAAACACATGTACATGTACACATCCTAAACCAACTAGGGTTTCATGAACAACAATTACATGTTATAACTTGCATTGAAAATGGCCCTCCCCCTCATGTTTTCATGGCCCAATGTGTCTAGATATCACTAAGAAAGCACATGTTGTAGCATTATATTATTCATGTACTAGAATATAAGCCAACAACTTGCATAATAAAACTAGGGTTCACATATTGAGACATGGAACTACAAACTAGGGTTTTATGAAATATTTGGGTTTGAAGATAAAATTAGACTGGTTAGTATCATTTAAGTAGAAACCAAATGGCCATATAGCCCTAGGCTACACTTACAAATTGAAAACCAACTAGGGTTTCATGAAATACAAATTGCATATTATAACTAGGGTTCACAAGTTATGAGATGGAACTAGGGTTTTATGACCTCTTTAGGTATATATAATTAGATTGGTTTGTATTTTTTGAGGCCTAGAAATTCGTAGGCAACAACAACAAGGGATTCTCCCCAGTCAACGTTCCCAACTAGCCCGTGACTGTTTGGTATAGGGAATCTGTCCAGTTTGCGGTCCGGATACCATAGATCAAGTGACAAAAATAAAAGGTTTTACCAGTTGCGGCTCGGTCCACCGTGTATAATTTTGTATTTTTTGACTTTAAGTATGATATGCAAGTGCCTAGCTAAAAATGCAGATTGATTAAGAATACAAGGAGTGGTCACAATGCGATGTGCAGGTTCTTACCTCTCGTCTTAGACTCTCTTGCATCTGAATCACACATAGAAAGGAATTAAATCTAACTAACTAACCTATCCATAGGGAGCAATATTATCACCTATTAATGAATAATGTATTTTGTGCATGCATTATGAAAAATCACATATAGTTGATACTTCTCTCAAAACACATGAACATTTAAAGATATTTGAACAACCAGATAGCCAATTGTTTATGAACAACATTCATTACTCATAGTGTAAATTTTCATAAAATAAACTAGAGATCATTCATACAAGAACATAGGTTCAAAGAGTTAGAACGATCTCACAGTTAATGGACACAAAGCTGAAAATGAAATAGTTCCTCTTCAACAAATCCATAGCATAACATTCAAACATTCCACCAAGCTTTCTCCAACAGGAAAACTGTAATTATCTATTGCAAAAGGAAATAGTTCTTATTACAATATGTCTTCACAAATATAACTGGGAAAAAGTCCCCTCCCTTGTCTAGATTCGCTATATTTATACAAAAGAAAAAAACTGTTGGGCTGCCTACGAAATGACTCTTGGGCCTTCCCAACTCTTCACATCCCACATTTTTCTTTCATTAAATGTTTATAAAATTTACAATATATTACAATAATATGAGTAAAATGCTCATGAGGAGGGTCCCGCTTGACTATTCAAAAATTTCTTCCATGCTGCAGCCTTTGAGGCAATACTTTCAAATTCAGAAGGTTCAAGGAAACGAATATTTATTTTGAATTTAGCATCCTGATTTCTTATGACTTCTATTCTGGCTTCGCTCAGGTGAAGTTGGTCTTCTAATATTTGTACACTAACCGTGGAATTATCTACTTCATTCTTCAGGGTCTGCTCGTCTAAAGCTTTAATGTACTTTATTCTTTGTTCATCTTCCTGATATCTTCTTTGCAAAATCTCCAAAAACAGGTTGTGGTCTGGAAAGATATCCATTTTCTTCTCAGCCTCAACCTGGAAATGATTATAAGTGATCAAGAGTCTCCTAAATAACTCTGCACAAGCCCCCTTTGTATTCTTGATAGCCTTCTTGAATTCCTCGGATGTGTTTATGGCAAACTCCAGTAAATCATAGTCTTTCCCTAGGGCTTGTTGATCTTTCAATGGTAGATCTGCAGGGGTTTCTTCATTTGTTTCTAATCTCACCATCCTTCCTGTCATGACCTCTAAGATGTCCTGCGATCTATCTACAAAATATGAAGAGGTTTCCAAAATCTCTTCCAGCCCGTTGTCTACCTGCAAAACTCTGCACCTTTCTTCCTCTTTGGCTACCTGTAGCTAGTGCATCTTGCTTCTCTGTGCCAGAACATGTTCTTTGAAAGGCTGAAGACTGGCCTGTTGTTCCCTAGCCTCTTCTAGAACTACTGTCAATGAGGGAACCTATTCTCTCAACTCTACAGTGTGCCCCTGATATTGTTGTTCAAATTCCTCCAGTGTAGCCTTCTATAGCTCCAATTCCAATATCTTACCTAGCAGCTACTCCTTGTCCGTTCTTAACTCTTGATATTCCTGCTGCACTTTCTCCAGACTTTCTTGGGCGACCTCCATAGATCTCTTCTCTATCTGGATGAGTTGGAGCTTAGCTTTTGAAGACTTGAATTCCTGTTGTATGTCTTCAAACTTTCTTTTCAATCTATTATTTTCCTCTCTCTCCTTTCTTAGGGTATCTTTCAGCTGGGAAGAGGACTTCTTTGACTGTTCAAGATCAGTCATTATTCAATCTACATTGTCCTCGAAAGCATGGATCAATGCAGCCCCAGCTATGATAGTGAATCTGGGGTCCCTGTCCGTCCCATATACTACAGTTGTATCATTTATCATTTTACCAGAGTGGCCCTCAGTCTCAACCTTTCTCTCGGTCCTCTTCACTATTCTTTTCTTTTCCATATCATAAAAGATAGTGCTGAAATCCAGAACCTCCTCCCCCTTCTTATGCTAAAAAGGGATTAGCCTAAGGGTGGGGCCCATATCCTATCCTTTTGTGCTATGAGCAGCTGCCTTAGGATCTTGAATATCAGGGTTCCCCAAGTCCTGAGCCTGACTGTCTACAGGATCGGAAGCTGATTAATCTGTCACTATCCCTATCAGCTTTATCCTTTCTGTTTCCTATTTCTTCAGTTCCTCATCCATATTTCTTTTCGTTTCCTCCTCTTCACTCCGGGCAGGTTCTCCTTCCTTTCTAGCTGCTTCTTGTTCAGCTCTTCTTTTTTCTTCCTCCTCACCTTTGAGCCAGCTTTCAACCTCTTGTGCTAGTCTACTAGCATCTTCATTTATTTTTCTAGTTTCTTCCTCCTCTGCCTTTTCTTGCTCATCTTCTCCTTTTCCACCTTTGGTGGTGATTTTTTTTTTAAACCTTCTCCTCAAGGCCATCATATTTTGTGCACTGCAGAAAATGGACTCCTCTCAATCCTATTGACTTGTGTACTCAAAGTGTACATTTGCTTCCCTGCAATGTTCTGCCACTTTGCTCCGAGAATCATTCCTGTGGAAATTCATCTCCCCAAAATGGAATTTCCCCAATTCCTTCACAAATTCCTCAGCCTTCTTTACCCTTGTGAATTTATAGCTTCCCAAGCTGAATGGTAAAGGAGGGTAAGCAGCTTTCTTGTGTTCAAAGAGAAATCTCCCTATGCCATCTAAAAAGACTTGTCTAACTGCCTCTTTGTGGACTACATAGTCAGTGGCATACTTAGGCAGTAGTGAGGGTGCTCTAGAGAATCCAAACATTCTAAAGTACAATCCAACCTCTGTTAGATAGTAGTCTGCATATTCCTCAATCACCTTCAATGCATCCTCTGACATACAGTTGCACTCCTTTAAGAAGATCAATGTATACAGTGGCATGACGAAGTTCTCACACACTTCTCTATATTGACTGTGGTATTTGTGTGCCCACAGTGGTTTGTATGCTGAGTAGACTGGTGTTCTCTCTCGGTCCCAGATACAATTCAGATTGGGGAAGGTTTGGTTGCATAGTATGCAATCAATTAGAATAGAGCTCATATAGAACTCTGATCTCTTTTGGGACACCCCTCCTAATGCAGGAAACTGTATAAGCATTTTACCTCATCTATGCTAAACATGAGTGCAACTAAAATGCTTAAAAAACCAAGTTTTCCCACATAAAATTAATCTGTCGAAAAGGATAAAACCAGCTCTCGACCAACATTTGCATATTTAACTTAGAAAAGCATGGGTTTTCTAAAACGACGAAAATCCTCCTCCTCTTGTCAATAAGAACACAACCTCGAAACCTCCTCTTGGCGCTACAACATACTGCCTACGCGGAAGAAAGAGGTGCCACATCCCAATTGATGACACTGCACTGATAGCGCCTTTAACTCATAAACCATAGGAGGAAGTTGCTTGCTGTAAACACACTCCCCTCACGACCTGAATAGGTAATGCATTCTAACCTAACTGGTTCGAGGTTCGAATTTTAACAATCTCAACCCAAGGGGTGTAACTTCCACATCACAACCCTGGTTCATGAAGACGAGGGCATCTGAACTATGGAACCAAACTCATGGCATCTCAGAATAAAACCATGAAAACGCCCTCCCTGGATGGCCAAACACAGACTGGGGGAAACTGGTGGGGACAACGTAACAGCTGTTTGCACCGGTTTCCCCAGCAATCGAGTGTGGTATGCAAACCCCCAACAGCCATGAGAGTCATCATCAAACAAACTACAAAGAGTCCCCACTGGGCAGCCATACTATTTAACTTGAAATATATACAGGCCGGGATGGGAAAACCTAGGAAACCACTAACTGCGGGGATAACAAAAAAGTTCGACCAATCAAACGAAATGGTAAAACGGGCATAAGGGCCTACATGGCACTGTGCTGCGCGACTGGTGGATGAAAATCGGTAAAATTCCATGGTAGAGCCACCTAGGGGTGAAGGTACCGACAACGAAATCCTTGGTCTGCTCGAGCGAAAATGACAGCATGGAGAAAATTCCAAAATAACAATAAAATAATAACAACACCTCGGCCCCAATATATACGCCTCGGTCGACTATAATTGGTGGGAAAAAGACACCATCAGGAGGCAGAACATCTATGGGATCAGCGATCATGTCAATATCGCCTCTGCAATGGCTGATGATAAAACAATGAGGACACCCGCAATGGGGTCAGCAGTGAAACAAAACAAACTTGCATCAGAGCTCGTGAGACTAAGGCTTCGGATCAACAGATGGTTGGAGAGCTACAACTGTGAAAAACATAATGGAACGAGTTCCGCAGACCATCAAAATCAGATTCAAACTAAATATGAATCAAGCAAAAAATAACGACCAGGCAGAACAGATAAATCAAACTGTCAGAAGCATAGTTATTTCTAGATCCGCAATTGCTAAAGTTAAAAAAAACAAGGATCGGCGAATCAGAATGGCGGGGATCGGAAAAGGATAAAACAACTCTTGGACAACCTCACAGAACCTTATCTGCAACGGCAGAAAATGTATAGACAAAGGTTCTGACGGAAACTCAAAACAACTGCCGACAAAGAAAACACATCGGAGGCCAATAACATTTGAATCAGAGGTGATTGACTCGTTCCTTTCTGAAATGGTGGGCACGCAGATGACTAGACTCCCGACTCAAAAGTCCAAAACACTTTCAATGGTGAGGCAAAAGTAGTTCAAACATTAAAACATTCCCCGCATAAAAGTACTCTTTATTCAAACGTCAAGAAAAACCAAAAACTATGCAAACAACGAATTAAAGGAGGGTCCAAATTTTTTTTTTTATTTTGGGAAAATGTTGCCACTGCAACAATTGGCAACTACCTGGTGAACCCCAGATTTCTGACTTAACTTCTTCCCGGTAAAATATTGTTTAATCATTCAGCTCATAAGTTGAATACTTCCAGATGCTTGTATTCCTAATATGGCAAACACCTACATTTACATCATTGATAACAATCCATTCTTTGGAGATGGGAAAACCCAAAAATTTGAAAGTCCGGATAACTCTTTTAAGGCTTAGTGGGTGAGTTTTATTTTGTCTCTATCTTTGGGTAGTTTCTATATTGGACACCACAGGATCGTAACATATGGTAAACAACACTATTCATTTGTTCCTCATTCCCATGCCAACTGCACTTTGGTGCCCTTTGAAATTTTGTTCTTTTGAGTCCTCCATCTGCCTTTCTTTCTGAATTTTTTATTCAGGCTCTTCTATCCATATTGTCCTTTTGTGTGAGAGATGTATTTTAATCTCATGGATGGAGAAGAACTTTTATCAAATTGATCTTCATGTTTCTGATACTTTGCTTTGATATGCATTGTTTCTTTTAGGAGTTTTGACTCTTAACAACCTTTAGGATTTTGAAAACATGGCATGGGATAATTTATATATAATAGACTGTTTGCCTTGCTTCCTTTCTGTGGGTCCTTTTCTATCGCTCCCTAGGACATCTTATATGTGAAGTGGATGGAGCCTCAAAATAGTATTCCAAACCTCTAAATTCTGAGTTATTTTCAGGGGTTAAGCAGGACTTCAATGAGTGCATATCCATTTAGGAAAACTACTTACTAGAAGAAATTCTATCAAAAATAAATGCACAGTCTTATCCCAAAGATTGTAGTTAATTGAGAACCCTGATGCTTTCCATGCAACCAAAAGTTTGCTTATTTTATTCAAAAACAAACCAAAACAACCATAAATAAAAGCGGTAAATCAAAGTAAAACCGCATCAATTTATTTATGTACAATGTCATCAAATCAAAAGAAAAAATAAAATTGTGCCCACCCCTAAAAATCTGTCAACTTATGAGTCAAGGGGCTAGGCTGTATGGTAGACATGATATATCTAACCGTGATCTAAATCTGCCATTTTTGAAACTGAAACTATGTTCACCGATTTACAATCACTCCCATCAGCTTGTGAAAATTGAAGGAGATCAAGCTGAGTGTCAGTCATATTGTTGGCTTCCTCTGACGCATGATATCCTAGCCTAAGCTCCGTTAGGTAATTCCCGAAAATAGGATTTGTAGATTCATTTCCTTCCTCCAACTTAGTGATAGTGTGCTTCATGTAAGGTTCTCTTAAAATTTTGATCCGGTTTGGGACCCCTTTATGAGGCAGCCATAAATGAGACCAATCTGAAGCAAAATACCCCTTTAACCTTGCGGACCAGTCTCGGTTCAGAATAAGTCCATATCCATCCAGTATGTCAGCCACCATAATATCAATAAATTGACATATCTTGTTATTTGCAGATAAACGAATGAGAACATTCTCCATTTCCCCCACTACTTTGACACTAGTCCTGTCTAGTTGAATGACCTCCCAAGCAGTAGGTTTTGGCTGCCCATTGATTTTTTTGCAAACTATGAGTGGCATAAAATTTACCGATGATCCAAAATCTACCAAACAATTATGCACCTAATGGTTCAGCATTTCCAGAGTCAAAAGAAAAGGCGGGGTTCTAGCTTTCTCTTCCCCAATTGATTCGACATCTTTCTCCATAGGTTAGTTTTCAGTGGGTATCTCTTCCTCCAACTCTTCAATATTTCCAGTATTTCTTTGTTAACCTTTACTTGTTCTTCCATAGGCTTAGCAGGCTTGTTGATTTGCTCCGTATCCTGGCTGATAATGGTAATTTCGGGTACTTTGTCTTCAACATTGTTGTTTGACTGTTTCCTAACATTCTCTTGCAACTTCTTAAACTTTGATATTATTGAATTGTCTTTAGTTACCAAATTCGGGTCTTTTGTTGTCATTGGTACATTTTCAGGTTTAAGAGTACTTTTTTTCTGTATCAAACAGCGAGACACAATCCCATAAAAACATGGTATCATTTTCTTGTTTTTCTATGGTCTTATTACCTTTTTGCTCTTCATCAGTGTCCTCGGTCAATTTAGAGTCCAAGAGCTGATTCATTACCAATGTCATTGAATTTAACCATTGAGGACAATTCTTTTCAGAATGGGGTTGTTGGTGAAAAGTGCAGAAATTATCCTTCCCTACCTCTGTCAGATTCATTGACGCTGAACCATGTGGAGTGGGTTTGCATTGGTTGTTATCTTCCCTTTTTTTGTAATAAGGCTTATAATCTTTCTGAGCTTCCTTTCCCTTCTCCAAATCTATTATTCTGTTGGGAAGCCTTTGCATCATCTTTAACATCCCCTCAAATTCATGTGATTGCTCCTCTTTAGGTTTAGACAGCAATAAGGTTTTTTTCCCAGCCGTCTTTTCTCCATATTGCTCGAGATAATCTTCTATACTTTCCTTTTCATCCTCTACTATTTCTGGTTCTTCATAAGTCTCAGCTAACGTAGGCTTAACTTGAGCTTTTGTGAACATAGCCAAATCCGGACCTAAAGCTAAGGTATAATACTCAATCAAAACTTTATCAGAAGGCTTATCAGTTGCAGAGAAGTTCTTGAGGTAAGCAGAAAATCGTTGAGTGAAATTGTGTACCTTTCTTGTTTTTCTATGGTCTTATTACCGTTTTGCTCTTCATCATTGTCCTCGGTCAATTTAGAGTCCAAGAGCTGATTCATTACCAATGTCATTGAATTTAACCATTGAGGACAATTCTTTTCAGAATGGGGTTGTTGGTGAAAAGCGCAAAAATTATCCTTCCCTACCTCTGTCAGATTCATTGATGTTGAACCATGTGGAGGGGGCTTGCATTGGTTTTTATATTCCCTTTTTTTTAATAAGGCTTATAAGCTTTCTGAGCTTCCTTTTCCTTCTCCAAATCTATTATTCTGTTGGAAAGCCTTTGCATCATCTTTAACATCCCCTCAAATTCATGTGATTGCTCCTCTTTAGGTTTAGACAGCAATAAGGTTCTTTTCCCGGCCGTCTTTTCTCCAGATTGCTCGGGATAATCTTCTATACTTTCCTTTTCAGCCTCTACTCTTTCTGCTTCTTCATAAGTCTCAGCTAACATAGGATTAACTTGAGCTTTTATGAACATAGCCAAATCCAGACCTAAAGCTAAGGTATAATACTCAATCAGAACTTTATCAAAAGGCTTATCAGTTGCAGAGAAGTTCTTGAGGTAAGCAAAAAATCTTTGAGTGAAATTGTGTACCTTCTCATTCCTTTCTTTTTTTAAAGCGCCCAAACCTTTCGTTAGTGTTGCATGCGTCTTTTGGGCTGCATACTTGTTTCTGAAAATCCTTTCAAAGGTATCCCAATCTCGGATAGAGTTTGTAGGCAAACCAAAATACCACGATGTTGCTACTCCTTTTAGGGTGTGTGGAAAAATTCTACAAAACACATATTCATATTCCCCAACCCTTAGTCCGTCTATTGCCAAATAGAAACTTTGCAAATGGTCATCTACTAATATTTTCTCATTTGGATCAAACTTGGGAAACATCTTCTCAAAGGCTTGAGGTAAGTCGTGCAACGGAGGTGTTAGGTTTAAAGCTGACCTGGCTTTCCAAGCAGGTGGTGGATTTGGTGGGTTGGGCGGCTGATTTGCGTTTACGCCTGCCATGAGTCTAGGTGGAGAGTGAGGTGGTGAATGAACAGGGGTATGAACAGGTGAACAGTAAGGTGTATTTGGGCCCACTTGATTTAAAGGCTAAACCACCTCTTGTAAGGCTATTTCTACAAGTTATTCCAAATCTCCAACCAACACTGAGTCTTCCAATATAGGATGGTCTCTCCTTTTATAGTCTCTTCTAGGAAAGTCAAGGATAATTGGTAACTCTCCAATCTTCTTCACATATGCCCTAGTGTGTCTTCTCAGATCATTAACAACTTCATTATTAACAGAATACAAGTGCTCCTTACCCTTCTCTTGAGGAATTGGATTAGAAAACAAACTTCTTTTTGATCTGTCACCAATGGAATAATCTCGAGAAAACGGGTTTCCTCGGCCAGCCATGCACTAGCGACCCTCCTTCTAGCGCCAGAAACTGTTGAGGCCTGGAAATTCGTAGGCAACAATAGCAAAGGATTCTCCCCAGTCAACGTTCCCAACTAGCCCGTGACTGTTTGGTATAGGGAATCCGTCCAGTTTGCGGTCCGGCTACCGTAGGTCAAGTGACAAAAATAAAAGGTTTTACCAGTTGCGACCCGGTCCACCATGTATAATTTTGTATTTTTTTACTTTAAGTATGATATGCAAGTGCCTAGCTAAAAATGCAGATTGATTAAGAATACAAGGAGTGGTCACAATGTGATGCGCAGGTTCTTACCTCTCGTCTTAGACTCTCTTGCATCTGAATCAAGTGTTCAAAAAACCAAGTGTTCCTGCATAAAATTAATCTATCGAAAAGGATAAAACCATATCTCGACCAACATTTGCATATTTAACTTAGAAAAGCATGGGTTTTCTAAAACAAGAAAAATCCTCCTCCCCTCGTCAATAAGAACATAGTATCGAAACCTCCTCTCGGCGCTACGACCTAAACGCTGCATGGAAGAAAGAGGTGCCACATCCCAATTGAGGACATTAAACTGATAGCACACTTAACTCCTAAACCATAGGAGGAAGCTGCTTGCTGTAAACACACTCACATCACGGCCTGACTAGGTAATGCATTCTCACCTAACTGGTTTGGGGTTCAAATTTTAACAATCTCAACCCAAGGGGTGTAACTTTCACATCGCGACCCTGGTTCATGAAGACGAGGGCGACTGAACTGTGGAACCAAACTCATGGCATCTTAAAAGAAAACCATGAAAACGCCCTCCCCGGATGGCAAAACACAGACTGGGGGAAATTGGTGCGGACAGCGTAACAGTTGTTTGCACAGGTTTCCCCAGCAATCGAGTGCGGTTTGCAAAGCCTCAATGGCCACAAAAGTCATCATCAAGCAAACTACAAAGAGTCCCCACTGGGAAGCCATATTATTTAACTTGAAATATATACAAGACGAGATGGGAAAACCTAGGAAACCACTAACCGCGGGGACAACAAAAAAAATTTGACCAATCAAACAAAACGGTAAAACGAGCATAAGGGCCTACCTGGCACTGTGCTGCATGATTGGTGGAGGAAAACTGGTAAACTTCCATGGTGTAGCCACCTAGGGGCGAAGGTACCGACAGCGAAATCCTTGGTCTTCTCAAGCAAAAACGACAGCACGGAGAAAATGCCAAAATAATAATAAAATAATAGCAACACCCTGGCCCCAATATATACGCCTCAGTCGACTATAATCGACGGTAAAAAGACACCATCGGGAGGCGGAACGTCTATGGGATCGGCGATCATGTCAATATTGCCTCCGCAACGGCACATGATAAAACAGTGAGGACACCAGCAATGGGGCCGGCAGCGAAACAAAACAAACTCGCATCAGAGCTCACGAGACTAAGGCTTCAGATCAACAGATGGTTGGAGAGCTGCAATGATGAAAAACATAATGGAATGCGTTCCACAGACCAGCGAAATCGGAGTCAAACTAAACATGTATTAAGTGAAAAATAATGACCAGGCGGAACAGATAAATTAAACTGTCGGAACCATAGTTATTTCTAGATCCGCAACGGTGAAAGTTAAGAAAAACAAGGATCAGTGAATCAAAACGAAGGGGATTGGAAAAGGATAAAACAACTCTCAGACAACCTCACAGAACCTTCTCCACAACGGCGGAAAACATATAGACAAAGGTTCCGATGGAAACTCAAAACAACCGCCGACAAAGAAAACGCATTAGAGGCCAATAACATTTGAATCAGAGGTGATTGTCTCATTCCTTTCCAAAATGGTGAGCACAGAGATGACTAGACTCCCGAATCAAAAGTCCAAAACACTTCCGATGGCAAGGAAAAAGTAGTTCAAACATTAAAATATTACCCGCATAAAATTACTCTTTATTCAAACATCAAGCAAAACCAAAAACTGTGCAAACAACGAATTAAAGGAGGGTCCAAATTTTTTTTGAATTTTGGGAAAATGTTGTAGCTGCAACAGTATCATATAAGTAAAAACCAAAAGGCCCTATACCTAGGATATGCACATACATGAAATAATTTTATTGGGATTAATATGAACTACTTACTATTTCATATGTTCACAAATGAAAATACCAATGTGTGCAAATGCTAGGATGATTTTTAGAAAAGTTTAGGAGGCGAATCAACAATACTCAAATGATCAAATTGTTACAATTGAATTAAACCCTAGGTTATGAATTGAATTTCTTTGTTATCCTAAACCTGGTGGAACTTCTGTATAATCCATGTGTGACCCTTTTAGAAGGCTTGACAAGAGAGATTTGATTCTTGACTACTCTAAGGTTTCATTGCTCCGCTTACTTGGCATTTAGGGTTTACTATTGCTCCTCTTACTTGGCATCTAGAGTTTACTGTTGCTCATCTACTTGACGTCCAGGGTCTGTTGCCACATTGTTTGCTTGGAATTCTATTTTTTTGCTGTTGTCGATTCTAGTTTTGTTGGGTTGTCACCATCTTCTATTTGTCTAGGGTTTGCTGTTATTTTATATGAGAATATCGTAACGTTTTTGCTTCCCTTTAAACTGGGTTATGACCTTGTTGTTGTTCTCTAAATTTGGATTATGATTGATTTATCCCTCCTGGGCTGAGCTGTGACTTGTTTACAACGTTTGGAGCTGAGTTGTGACTTGTGTAACTCCTACTGTCTAGGTCGTTCCTATTTGGATTCATCTGGGCTGAGCCAGGGCTGTTTGGAGCTAGGTCGTGACTGTTGACAGTGTTTCCAAGATGGGTCGTGACTATGGTGACTCTCCCTTGATGATCCATGACCTTCTATTGATCTCCAGGGCTAAACCATGACTATTGTGAGAGCCCTTTCAAGGCTAGGCCATGACTATGTAAGCAGTCTAGGGCTAGGCCATGAACTGTGATAACCTTTCTTGACTAGGTTGTGGATTGTGCTTACCATTCTAATCTGAACCATTTTAAAAGCAAGGCCAAAAATACATTAATGAAGCATGAGACTTACTTCAATGCAGAGGCGATCAAAGTGTTGATATGTATCATATCTTGCAACACATTTACCTATAAAAGCAGAGGGTGTAAAGGATAAATACAATGTTGCATATTGATGATGCCCTAGACATGGGTGAATCCACATGGTGGCACTTCTGCATAATCCATGCGTGACCCTTTTAGAAGACTTGACAAGAGAGATTTGAATCTTGACTGCTCTAAGGGTTCATTTCTCCACTTACTTGGAATCTAGGGTTTATTGTTGCTCCTCTTACTTAGCATCTAGGGTTTACTGTTGCTCATCTACTTGACGTCTAGGTTCTGCTGCTGCATTATTTTCTTGACGTTCTATGTTTTGTTGTTGTTGATTCTATTTTTGTTGGGTCGTCATCATCTACTATTTGTCTAGGGTTTGCTGCTATTTTATATGAGCATATCGTAATGTTTTTGCTTCCCTTTAAACTGGGTTATGACCTTGTTGTTTTTCTCTAAATTTGGATTGTGATTGATTTATCCCTCCTGGGATGAGCTGTGACTTGTTTTCAGTGTTTGGAGCTTAATCGTGACTTGTGTAACTCCTGCTAGCTAGGCCATGACTGGTTGGAGTCATTTGGGCTGAGCCAGGTCTGTTTGGAGCTAGGGCGTGACTGTTGACAACATTTCTAAGATGGGTCGTGACTATGGTGACTCTCCCTTGATGATCCATGACCTTCTGTTGACCTCCAGGGTTGAACCATGACTATTGTGAGATCCCTTTCAAGGCTAGGCCATGACTGTGTAAGCACTCTAGGGATAGGCCATGAACTATGATAACCTTTCTTGACTAGGTTGTGGATTGTGCTTACCATTCTAACCTAAACCATTCAAAAAGTAAGGCCCAAACTACATTAATGAAGCATGATACTTTCTTCAATGGAGAGGTGATCAAAGTGTTGATATGTGTCATATATTGCAACACATTTACCTATAAAAGCAAAGGGTGTAAAGGATAAATACAATGTTTCATATTGATGATGCCCTAGACATGGATGAATCGACCTAGTGCCACTTCTGTATAATCCATGCGTAACCCTTTTAGAAGGCTTGACAAGAGAGATTTGATTCTTGACTGCTCTAAGGGTTGGTTGCTCCTCTTAGTTGGCATCTAGGGTTTACTATTTCTCCTCTTACTTGGCATCTAGGGTTTACTGTTGCTCATCTACTTGACGCCAGGGTTTGCTGCCACATTATTTGCTTGACATTCTATATTTTTGCTGTTGTTGATTCTATTTTTGTTGGGTCGTCACCATCTGCTATTTGTCTAGGGTTTGTTGCTATTTTATATGAGCATATAGCAATATTTTTGCTTCCCTTTAAACTGGGTTATGGCCTTGTTATTGTTCTTTAATTTGGATTGTGATTGATTTATCCCTCTTGGGATGAGCTGTGACTTGTTTACACCATTTGGAGTTGAGTCATGACCTGTGTAACTCCTGCTGGCTAGGTCGTGCCTAGTTGGAGTCATCTGGGCTGATCCAGGGCTGTTTGGAGCTAGGTTGTGACAATTGACAGTGTTTCCAAGATGGGTCGTGACTATGGTGACTCTCCCTTGATGATCCATGACCTTTTGTTGACCTCCAGGGCTGAACCATGACTATTGTGAGAGCCCTTTCAATGCTAGGCCATGACTGTGTAAGCACTCTAGGGCTAGGCCATGAACTATGATAACCTTTCTTAACTAGGTTGTGGATTGTGCTTACCATTATAATCTGAACCATTCAAAAAGCAAGGCCAAAAATACATTAATTAAGCATGAGACTTACTTCAATGCAGAGATAATCAAAGTGTTGATATGTGTCATATCTTGCAACACATTTACCTCTAAAAGCAGAGGGTGTAAAGAATAAATGAAATGTTGCATATTGATGATGCCCTAGACATGGGTGAATCGACATGGTGGCGATTTTGTATAATCCATGCGTGACCCTTTTAGAAGGCTTGACAAGAGAGATTTGATTCTTGACTGCTCTAAGGGTTCGTTGCTCTGCTTACTTAGCATCTAGGGTTTATTGTTGCTCCTCTTACTTGGCATCTAGGGTTTATTGTTGCTCATGTAATTGACGTCCAGGGTCTACTACCACATTATTTGCTTGACATTCTATGTTTTTGCTGTTCTTGATTCTATTTTTGTTGGGTCATCACCATCTTCTATTTGTCTAGGGCTTGCTGCTATTTTATATGAGCATATAGTAATGTTTTTGCTTCCCTTTAAACTGGGTTATGACCTTGTTGTTTTTCTCTAAATTTGAATTGTGATTGATTTATCCCTCTTGGGATGAGCTGTGACTTGTTTACTGTGTTTGGAGCTGAGTCGTGACTTGTGTAACTCCTACTGGCTAGGACATGACTGGTTGGATTCATTTGGGTTGAGCTAGGGCTGTTTGGAGCTAGGTCATGACTATTGACAGCATTTCCAATATGGGTCATGACTATGGTTGTTATAGCGGATTTCACCACACTAGGTGAATCACACATTGTATGGCCTTCCCTTGTCCCGCTGCAGACTCATTAGCCCCTTTGGACCACTTTATATCTTTTGATGGTACCTTGATCATCTCCAAAAAACATTATAATATTGATATACATGGCTTTTTCCCCGATAACCGCGTACATACGCGGATATTCCCTCGATAGTCGCGTACATCGGGATGTGTGCATAAATCCAAATCCTTTTGGACTGTTCCTTGACTTGGATCCGACTCATATGACTCCTGGTCTTCCATATGCCTTGAGATCGCACGGATTCGACCCTTCAGTATCCCTTTGAAGAGCTATATAAGGAACCCCTTGGTACATTGAAAGCATAAGAGAAAGT
>LPNX010631518.1:49341-83752 GCA_001517045.1 Pseudotsuga menziesii
AACTCTATGCTTGAGTCTGCATCCCTTTGTCCCTTGGAGCACTGTTGTGTTCTTCCCAAGCTTGCCCATTGTTAGTAAGCTTGCTATCGAAGTGATGGAGGATTGAGGTGGTGGAGGCCCAAGTGGGGGATTCAGTTTCTCCGGTTCGCAGACGTGCCGTCAGAGGTTGTCACTTGTAATCTCTGATTCTTATTAATAGAAATATCTTTTCCTGTCCAGTAATGTGTATTTGAATGAATATTGTTTCCATTGGAATATGTCAAATGCTTTTACATTATTGATTATATATGCTAGAATAGATCTAACACCATGAAATATAGTATGCTTGTATTGTTTACTGGTTGTTGAGGACGTGCTATAACAATTCAAGCTGAAGATTGGAAAGCTCAATGGGGATCTACTTCAACCGTCCGGAATAAGGTACGAGGTTCGATCCTTTAGTGTTAGATTGTTTATTTCTATTGCATATTGGAGAAGATTGATTTCTGGAGTCTAGCTGTCTGTTGTGGTACCCCAAGCCATAGGAATTTCTCTCCGTAATGTTTTTGCTTCCCTTTAAACTGGGTTATGACCTTGTTGTTTTTCTCTAAATTTGAATTGTGATTGATTTATCCCTCTTGGGATGAGCTGTGACTTGTTTACTGCGTTTGGAGCTGAGTCGTGACTTGTGTAACTCCTACTGGCTAGGACGTGACTGGTTGGATTCATTTGGGTTGAGCTAGGGCTGTTTGGAGCTAGGTCATGACTGTTGACAGCATTTCCAATATGGGTCATGACTATGGTGACTCTCCCTCTATGATCCATGACCTTCTGTTGACCTCTAGGGATGAACCATGACTATTGTGAGAGCCCTTTCGAGGCTAGGCCATGACTGTGTAAGCATTCTCGGGATAGGCCATGAACTGTGATAACCTTTCTTGACTAGGTTATGGACTGCACTTACCATTCTAATCTAAACCATTCAAAAAGCAAGGTGAAAACTACATTAATGAAGCATGAGACTTACCTCAATGCAGAGGTGATCAAAGTGTTGATATGTGTCATATCTTGCAACACATTTACCTCTAAAAGCAGAGGGTGTAAAGGATAAATACAATGTTTCATATTAATGATGCCCTAGACATGAGTGAATCGACCTGGTGCCACTTCTGTATAATCCATGTGTAACCCTTTTATAAGGCTTGACAAGGGAGATTTGATTCTTGATTGCTCTAAGGGTTGGTTGCTCCACTTACTTGGCATCTAGGGTTTACTATTGCTCCTCTTACTTGGCATCTAGGGTTTATTGTTGCTCATCTACTTGAGGTCTAGGGTCTGCTGCCACAATATTTTCTTGACATTCTATGTTTTTGCTTTTGTTGATTATATTTTTGTTGGGTCTTCACCATCTACAATTTGTCTAGGGTTTACTACTATTTTATATGAGCATATCACAATATTTTTGCTTCCTTTTAAACTAGGTTATTACCTTGTTATTGTTCTCTAATTTGGATTGTGATTGATTTATCCCTCTTGGGCTGAGCTGCAACTTGTTTACAGCATTTGGAGTTGAGTCATGACTTGTGTAACTCCTGTTGGCTAGGTAGTGCTTGATTGGAGTCATCTGGGCTGAGCCAAGGCTGTTTGGAGCTAGGTTGTGATTGTTGACAGTGTTTCCAAGATGGGTCGTGACTATGGTTACTCTCCCTTGATGATCCATGACCTTCTGTTGACCTCCAGGCCTGAACCATGACTATTGTGAGAGCCCTTTCAAGGCTAGTCCATGACTTTGTAAGCACTATAGGGCTAGGCCATGAACTGTGATAACATTTATTGACCAGGTTGTGGACTGTGCTTACCATTCTAATATGAACCATGACTTTTTTGGGCTTCCTGTGTCTGATATGTGACTTCCTAAGGTGGATTGTACTCTTACTTCATCCTTTTGAGTACTTGGTTTGATTTATTGCACAAGTTTGTTAAAATTTTGAAATATACCAAAACTTTAACATATGGGTCGTCTTTACAAAACAATTATGTAAATGCTACACTTGCTATGATTTCTATGTAAGCACAACTAGCCAATTTCCATTATTTTGATGCCTATAGAGGAAAATTACTAACACAAAATTGCACTCTTTAAATATCACAATTAACAAATCTAATATTTGCAAGAAATCAATTGGTGAATCTCATTCTTGTTTTCCATTACAATGTTAAATAGGCATATTATGGCAATATTAGGAAAACAATATTCTATTGAAGGGATTTTAATCCTAGAACTTAAATATGCCATATGGAAAATATATATAGTAGCTGTGGTAAATACCTCTATTTCCATCCAAATAATAAAGTCGGTCCATTTTTTATGTTGCATTGTTTCTTTCTCGATGTTATTTGGATGGTGATTGTACTTTTATTCCTATAAGAATATTACACATGGCCAAATTAGATGTATTACATTTATTCTTAACAAGGAAAATTTCAAAAATAAAATAATGGCCATTTGTAGATACTTACAAAACTAGTAATCAGAGCCTTGAGACCTCTTTGGCCACTTTGATGCATGGCATTTATCTTTGACAATCGTGCCTTCGTGGCCTTGTCCTGCAACATAAAATAATTAGAAAATTCATGATTATTTAGAATTCTATTTATAAATTTAAATTTATTTTAAAATGAAAATACAGTACCTGGATACTCTTGTTGCTAGCCTTTCTCTGAGCATCCAACTTTTCATAATTTTTTACCAACTCTTTCCATACCTTCATGGATATGTCCATTGGTCTCTTTATATACATCTCATCAGGATGAAGTTTTTTCATCTTTTGGGCCCTGGTTGCACCGAAACCTCTTACAATTCTTGGACATCTCTTTTTGCACCTTCCTCACTGACCAACCCTCCCCGAATTCTGTTTCCATATCTTGTATGACCATGTTCTTGAGGTGAAGGGGAATCTTCAAAAATGGGAGATGTAATTGGTCTCTAAATATTTGAAAACATGCCTCTCTCAACCTCTCAATGAATGTTGTCCCAGCACTTGTTTGTCTAATTTCACCAGTGAGACGGTCATACTCAATTCGTGTACCTATGGTACCAATCGTTGACGTATAGGAACCGAAACAAGAACTAGAATTTTTTGTTCTAGGTGTTGTAGCCACACTAGAAGTTTCAACACCTTGCGCGGTAGCTTTGCTTGATTTTTTTGCTATTTTTTTCCTAGACCCTTTACTAGACCCAGGAGTGCATGGAGAATCAATTGATTCCCGCCGAATCGTTTCATTAGCACAAGGAGTTTGAGGATTTTGTTGGGATTGTAGTTGAGCTATTTGTATCAATGTTTCAGGAGGAATATTTTTAATTTTTTCAAATATTTCCATTCCTAAAGAGGCCAACATGAATCTGTGCTGGTAACATTTTCCTATCCAAATAAAAATTTAAAATTTTCAGTGTTTATAAAAACTTTTTTTTGTGCAATAAAAAATAAGAAATAAATTAAATTGGTAAACATCTCAGTAATCTACCAATCCATGTAAGCCATACCTTTCTTCCTTTAGTGTTTCCTTCTCTAGTTTCCATTTTGAATACTCGAGTGCCTCTCCCTAGCTAAACCCAGAAGGTTTATGTTCTCTACTCTTGAATGTTGAATCACCTTCCTCAAATAAAATTATCCAACCCTCTGCTTCAATCAGAGATTAATAAGGGTAAAGTGGTGATCCATACATTCATCCTCAAGCTAAAATCGTGAAGCAAATCCAACCGGATGAGCTCTTCAAAAACCTAAGACGAATTTTGGGTTATTTTCTCTTCTAAATCTCTACCTCTGAGGTAATGTTGTTCTATTTTGGAACTTGGTTGCTCCTCTATCCTTCGTAGCATTATATTCATATTTTCTCTTGTGATTCGGCTATCTTGGAGCTTGCTTGGTCCTCTGCTCGTCCAATCAGTGGATTTAGCTTTGCATGTGCGATTTTGAGTAAGTGGTTGACCAAATAAGAAAGAACCCATCTTGGTTTCTCTTTTTAATGACTAAATAAATGTTTGGCACAATTTTGAGGAAGTTTCATTGGAAAAAATTAGATATGGCATGTTTTTTCTATTTCTAAATGTAAACATCAGCCTAACCAGGGAATTAATGGCAAGGAATGCATCCTGACATCCCATACACCCAACTAGACACCCTCTATAACATCCAAAGTTGCACCCAAGATCGCACCAGGTCAAACCATCCTAACCACAAAAATGTAATTGTTTTGGGCCGCTTCTCCTGGGGTTAGCAGCACCTTATTTGATGTCTATATCAGCCAATAATATTCCCTCTATACCGTCCAGGCTTGTGCCCAAATTCATTCCAGGTCAGAGCAGCAGAGACATCCATGAAATCCAACGTATCCATCATTTCCCTTCTGGTTCTAGCCATCGATGCATACTTTGAACCCTTCCCTCCCCTTTGTAAATGGTGCTACCAATGCCTAGTCATTTTTTTTGCCTTATGTGAACCGGGCTACCAATGCCCAATGGTTTTTTAAATTTTATTATTTATCACATATCTCTATTTTTTCAATGGTTTGGTTTGGATTAATAATCATTATTATTTAAATATTATAATGATTTACTATTATCCTATGATTTGTGTAGGTTAGGAAGGCTTTCAAGTGAATTTGCACGTGTGGAGGTCTGAGTATTCATGCTAACGGGTATTTATCTCCCTGAATGCCTCTTGAATTTATAGGTAGATTGAAGAATTAATTTTTTATGAGAAGCTAAAACTATGTATGTTTGTTATATATTTCCATGTATCATTTTGGTTTTTTCTATATACTTTTTTTGGGTTTTTTCTTCCTTTATAATTTGAAGTGTATTTTTTTTGTATTTATCAAAGTGAACTGTGGTAATGGAAAAATTGAAGTGTATTTCTATTTATGAATATTCTAGTGGAGAATTCCATTCATGGAGACATTTTATGGTGATCTAGTTTTCAAAAAGCTTATTTTTGTAGGGTTTATTATACATTTGCTTGGCCGTGGAACGCTTTAGTGGATATTAAACTTACAATCATGTGTCATGTTTTTAGTGGTTGATTACAATGATGTGTCATGTGTCCTTTTTTTTAGTGGTCACTCCACATGGTATCCTTTATAAACTAAGCTACTAATGTTCACTCGTTTTCCATCAAAATTCATCAAATGAAATTCAAATGGTCGGTTTGATTAGTGCTCCTCTACAAGTATTCATTTCTTGCATGAATATCACTAACTCGTGACAATTATAAACAACACTCAATGGAATACTAGATAAATTAAATCAACATTATACTTCTCCAGATGTCTAACTAGATAAATATGTTGTACAAAATAACCACAAACAAAACCCATAAAATACAAATTTCAAGCAACTTAAGTAAAGCAACATTATACTCCTCCAGATGTCTAGCTAGATAAATATGTTATATTAAAAGGCTTTAATCTCTAAACAAGGCTTTATACTCCCAACAAATGTCACCATAGTTCATGTAGGTAGACATATTCGCATGTTTCCACAAACATTTCACTTGTAAATACGATTAGCAATTATATAGAAATTGGAGTAGATATCCAAACAATCATAGTCTAAGAGATTACCATTTTTTATTTTATTGAAATGTGATTGGGTCATTGTTGGTGCTTTAAAAAAAGTAAAATGATTTCTTAAACCCTGAAAAGAGAACTATAGAAACCCCAGTGATAGTAATTTGTAGAAGGGATGTTCACTCAAGATAAAATGAAAAAATTACAAACATATTCATATCACTAGTAGTAAATTGTCTTACAAAGAAACATATAGGTTAGGAAATTTCAAATTATCTAACATAATATTTTGTGATTTGACATTGAAAAAACACACCATATCAACTTCTTTTTATCCAACCAGAAAGTAGTTAAATGATTATTTGATTTTTTTTTTAACATTTTAATGATAATTTTTTTTGCAAACAAATCAATAGTCAGTGCCATTTGTAGGGACTAATAATGACAAATTTTTATATTCCTTGAAAAAATGTTAAATTGTGACTTAGAATATTATTTCATAGAATATATGGAGTTAAAACTAATATGTTATTAGAAAAAAAAATTATATTCCTTGAAAAAATGTTAAATTGTGACTTAGAGTATTATTTGATCGAATATATGGAGTTAAAACTAATATGTTATTAGAAAAAGCATGACCCCATAGAAAGTAACCTCATTGGTAACTTATTCCTTTTACTAGTTTTTTTAAGCTCATAAACTTCTATAGATTTCATAGTATATGTATTATACCCCCACTCGACATCACTCTTAATTCCAACTCCTTGGTTGTTTAGAAAGAAAAACATATATGGTACTATAAATGATAAATATATGAAATCATATAAAAATGATATAAACATGTCATGCCAACACATTTATATTTAAAAATTCTTATGAATTTAAAGTTTAAAGGCATATTCAAAATCTGTTCTCTGGTGCATAGTATTACTTTTCTCTATTTATCAAAACTTGGACTAAATCTTGTATCATATTATTATACAGGAATCAAAGGAGGCAATGGAAATGGATTGAAATATTTCAAAGGATGACGTAAGACATGATGTATGAAACAAAGTACAAAAATATCACATTGAGTTATTAAATATCATAATTTAGTGCTTTGTCCAATCTTTTTTCATAAAAATTTTACATTATTCAGTTTATTATTCAATATTTTCAACAAATGATGCATGTGGTCGATTATTTAAGGTCCAAGATACAACTAATATACGTGGAGGTGAAGCTCGTATTATTAAAATACATCGCAATACAAAGTGGGTGGAAGAGGATATGATGATTGATTCAAGAGATACACCAGAAAATGAGTGCAGTGAACATGAGGTTTGTCTTGGTGATATTACATGTGATGAGAACTTCGATACTTTTTTATGGAGAAGCTTTTTTATTTCATGGAAATAAATAATTAATGCATGTTGTTGATTTTTTTAGTTTTCTACTTCAATTGGAGAAAATAAAAATTTAATGCAGTCTGCTAGGGAGCAACAACAAAGTATATGTAGACGTCGACCACCTACTGTTAAATCACGTAGAGGATAGTGGGTGGAAGAAGATATGACAATGGATTCTATAGATACAATAGAAGCACAACACACTAAACAAGAGGTTGTTAATGATTATTCGACATGGGATGAATATTTTGATAAAATTGGTGTATGTGGATGTTATGAATGCCGTGGAAAGAAAGAATTCAAATGTGGTATTGTACAAATACATTACATAAATGATGATCTTTAAGTGGGTACTATGCCTCCTACATTTGGTTCGGATCCAATAGGAATTGTGGTAATCCCATCCTCATATTTTACATAAGACACATGTATAAATAATATAGTCACATTTTGAATATTTAATTTCAAAAATTAATATTTTTTGTTATTAAATACCTACAGGAGATGGTTCATGGTTTAAAGTTTTCAAGGTCACCTACTTCTAGCTTAGAGGGTGATGAATTTCAATCAACGGATACATATAACAATTCCATTTGCACATATAACAACTCAGAATATGAGGAAGTCATGAAAATGAGTAAGAGAACAAGAACAAGTTTAAAGATGCATAAACTACTCCAGGACAAGGGAAAGGTGGAGTACAAACCATATAAGAATGAATGTGATGGAGATGATGAGTTTCCCTTGGAGTTGAGATCAATTTACAAAGAAACATTTGATCAAGAATTATATTGTGCTTGGACTAGTGACCAAATACTACATGTTTCATATGAGGTGTTTCGATTCTGGGGATACAGGTACATGATACGCCCCTCCAATATTCATGGAGCGAATTTGGGCATCTTTATTGTCGAAAATGTCCATGTGGGATCAAAACATATAAATAACTCACAACAAACCACTAGGCAATTAATGCCATATTATGGGCCATCATATTCAAGTGGTCAATGGAGGATGCTAGTGGAATACAAGCATAGTATGTCTGCATATGGTCTAAATTCAAATATGTGTACACATTGTCTGCAGATGGAAAGAGGCGGCAAAGTGAATATAGGCAATCTCTTGTATATAAATGGTCGTGCATACACACATAAAAATATTGTAGGATTTATAAATAGTAGTAAGGGAAAGGACCCTACTATAATACCAAATTGTCAGTTTGTTGAGGTTATAAATGATAAAGAGGGAGATATGGAAAGACAGGTTGAAATATTTATAATGGTTGAGGCTATTACAGACCTCACTATTGGGGATGAGTTATTGATTAACTACCCCTTTATAAAATGTACTCCTACAGGAAAGAGGAGAGAAGAGGAAGGCCTCCCTAGGGATATCCCTGAGGAAAGAAAGCCAAAAAATAAGAAATGAGTGTGGCTTGTTTTTTAAACTAAGAATTCAAAATTTTTGTTTATGTCATGAATTCTAAATTTTGTTTATGAATGAATGAATAAAAGTATGCTCTAATGTGTGTGTGTGTGTGTGTGTGTGTGTGTGTGTGTGAGAGAGAGAGAGAGAGAGTTTATATTGATTTGTATGTTATTTTATTCTTATCACTAAAATAGTTTCAATATTTTATCAAATGGTTGTCTAATACTACATAATATTTACATTGTATGTTAGGTTGATCTTGCTGATGTTGACACGCCTACTGGCATTCAAGATCCAACTGGGCTCTTAATATTTGGACGAGATGATCCAAACCATCCATTGAATTATACTAAGGTAAAAAGAGCAGCATTAAAGAGAGCAATACCACGTGAAAAATTTGAACAATTGATGGCATTAGCATATGATGATGACATGCCACCTAGCATTCCTAGTGAAGACAATGATGAAAATGAAGTGCATGAAGAAGTATTGAATGAAATTCTCACAGGTTTCTTTGGGGATGGAAATAATGATGATCCTATAGTTGACAATAATTATGATACAAAGAGAAATTTCCAACAACATAATGTTGATGATATAAACCTTAGTCACTCCATCAAGAAAGCAGCGAAGACAGTTGTGTTCAAATTGGGTGCAAGTAGAACATCAAAACTAAGTTGCACACTAATATTACTTGAAATCAAGTCATTGTTTGGTTGGTCTGACAAGAGTTTCACTACCCTTCTAAGGTGAGTTGAATTATCTTTGTGGAGTTGCATAGTCAATTGTTGTTACTAACTTGTATATATCTATTAACTTCAATTTCATTTATGTGTTTTTGCCTTAAACAATATATTCTATAGATTTGAAATATTTAATTTATTGGGTGTATGACAACCTTACAGGGCACTAAAAGATAAAATATTCCCTGAAGATAATGTGTTTCCTTCAACTTACAGATAAGCACGTCAATTATTGGTACATTTGGGGATTGAATATAACCAAATTCATGCATGTGAGAATGATTGCATTTTATACAGAGACAACTACAAAAACCATCAAGAGTGTCTTGTATGCAAGGATAAGAGATATCATACAGATCTACAAAGTGCTACAGTTCCAAATAAGGTTTTAAGGCACATGCCAATTATACCTAGACTTCAACGAATGTTTCGTTGAAAGTCACTTGCACAGTTGATGGATTGGCATGCGAAGAATAGAAGTAAATATGGATTCATGCGAATTCCAGTAGACTCCAAAGCAATGAAACACATAGAAGATAAATGGCCAAGAAAATTCAAAGATGAACCACGTAGTATCAGGTTAGGCCTTGCAATTGACAGAGTGTGCCCTTTCTCATTCCTAAGCCCAAATTACATTGTTTGGCCAGTTGGATTGATAGTATACAATATTCCCCCATGGATGAGTGTTAGAAAGGAGCACCTTATGCTAAGTCTCATTGTTCCAGGAAAACGCCAAGTGAAAAAAATGGATGTTTATCTAGCACTATTTATTGATGAGATGCAATTGTTATGGAAAGGAATAACAATGTATAACATATCACATCCTCCATCAAATAGGTCATTCATGTTTTATGGTGTACTATATTGGACAATTCATGATTTCCCAGGACTTGGTGTATGTTCAAGTACGGAAATTTTTTACATATTCACACATGATATTTAATTTTCGGTTCAATTTGCATAGATCCATTATACTATTTTTTTCCTCTAAACATTAGTTATTGAAGTGTAGAGATTCAAACAAAGGGGGTTTGCGCATCTCCAAGATGTGCAGAAAATTTTCAGGGGCACTTCTCTAAAGATCTACACAATTTTATTTATGCAAACAACAGGGTCTTTCTACCAACAGATCATAAGTTCAGGACTCGGCTCAAGAATCAGTTTGATGGGGAAATTGAAAGTAGAGGCCCTCCCAAGGTTATGGGTCCAGCTGATTGGCTTCAAAAGTATGAAGATGTTGAACAAAATATTTGAGAACATTTCCTTTTCCAGGATCCGTCAATTGAAGAACGAGAACAAGTTATGGTTGATATTCCATGAGGAATGAATAGAAAATCCATATTTTATGATCTACCTTATTGGAAGGATCTATTGATATGCCATCTATTAGATCCTATGCACATATTCAAAAATGTCACAGATTCTATATATAGACATATATCAGACAAAGATAAAGACACTTTATCTTCAAGAAGAGACATTGCTCTTTCACGTACCAAATTTGATAGAAGACATTTGTGGCCGAATAGATAAAATGAAACTTATGCAGAAGCTCCATGGATTTTGAAAAAGAAAGAGCTAGATAAACTAAAAAAAATTATCCATACAATAAGGACACCTACTGGCTATGGCTCATCATTGAATAAAGCTTTCACAGTTGATGGACATATCACTGGATTTAAAACACATGATTTCCATAATTTTATGAAGGTATCAACATAACTTAATTGTTATTATTATCATATAATTACCATTCTTTTTATGATATTTCATATTTAAAATAATGAACTAATCTCATTTTATTTGATAATTTGATAGCATATCATGCCCTTGGTGATTAGGGGGGATTCATGCCTTACCACTGATTTGAGGAGTGCCATAAGTCGATTGTCAGCATTTACAAGGTATGAGGCGTGAAATGTTTATGTATGTACAACAAAGTTGTAATACATTGCATTTTGTATGTCATTAGTTATTCATGTTAATTTACCAATGTTATATTAGCTGGGTTTCCTCCAAGGAGATCCATGAGAGTGAACTAAGAAGATGGAAGAACGAAATTGCAGAAATTGTATGTTTATTGGAAAAGGAGCTCCCTACAAGTTTCATGGACCTTCAAGTTCATCTGCTGATACACCTAGTATATGACATTGAAATGGAGGGTGTTGTATCAACAAGGTGGATTTTTTTCTTTGAGAGGTATATGAGAACACTAAAAAGATATGTCCAACAAAAGGCACATCTAGAGGGTTGCATGGCTAAAGGATATGTATTGAATGAATAATTTTTCTTTCTATGTGAATTCCTTGGTAAATATTATGAAGATGGTCCATGAATATGGGGTGAAGCATGTGCAGCAGATATTATAGATGGAGAGAAACCTCAATCTAATGGTGTTCAAGTAGAATTTGGTGAGTAAAATCATGATCTTTGTGGTTATTTTTCCAATCATTTACTCTATAAAATTATTATTTTTCAAAAATATAATAATCGCATTTGAAATTTGAAAATGTACATGTTGATTTTCAATAGGTGTTGATGAACGCATTGTGCTTGACAAGTTCATTCTTTACCACATGGATTGTATGAATAAATGGATTGACTTGTATGAAAAGAAAAGGGAAGAAGTTTGAGAAGCAAGGAGACAATTTAAGAGATCAAACCCAAGGAATACACCACTTCCCATGGATTTGTTTGAGGAATGGGGTAAATATTGCACATTACAATGGGTTAGTGAACAAATTCAAAATCAAATAGATGAACAAGGAAATGATGCAAACATAACAGAAGATGAGATCAACATGTCTAGAGGATGTGAAAGAAAGGTACATTTATAAATCTCACAAAATATTTTTTTACAAAACATTGTTGACACTATTGACTATTTAATAATGCATATATAGTTATTTTTTCTAGTTGAACTAAAACCGAAATGGTCTGATACAACTGAGGAGATATCCTGCAATGTGGGCATATGGCTAACACTATCGTGTGGAAAGAATAGACTTAAAAATATTCTCCTTTGATTGTGGTGTCATGGTTGATTTCAAGCAATCAAGTCGAGCAAGTTCAAAAGATAAAAATATTATTGAAGGGAATCTTCAGTATGTTGGAAAAATCCAAGAAATTATTGAGTTGGATTACCGGTGTTTCAAATGTTGTATTTTTAAATGTAGATGGTATGAGGTATTTGAGAGGACGCGAAGACATGATACCCATAGAGGACTATTTTCTATAGATTCCTTGAGGTACCTACTCGAAGACAAGGACCCATATGTTTTACCAATTCATTGTGAGCAGGTATTATTATCAATATAACATAACTATAATCACAAGAATCAATGGTTATATACAATATGTTAATTCATAGTGTATTATGAATATAAATGTGCATATTAATTAAAAATTATACTAGCATGTCTAATATATGATTATGGTTCACGTGTAGGTGTTTTTCTATGAAGATATTATGGATCCAAAGTGGATATTTGTCATACATTATGATCCAAGGTTAAGACATGTATTTGATGATGTCTCGATGAATATTGAGCAAAACAATAATATCCAACCAATTCCAGATGAGAGATTAGAGAACAATGAAGAAATGAGCACCCATGGTGATGTTCAAGATGAAGATGTTCAAACACAAGAAGATGAAGATGAAGATGTTCAAGCACAACATGACCACATTTTTCATGCCATTAATCAACATGATCCAGAGCTAGATGAGAATCAAGATGGTGGAAATGAATTCAATGATATCGAGTTAAAAGAAAGTGAAGATGAAGATGATTATAATACCACTTTAGTAGGATGGTGTAGAAAGAATAATATAAGAAACTTACAGGACCATATCAATATTGATAAGGAAGCATTGGATGACATATATGCTGATAAATATGTAAATGAAGAAGACTTCTAATTTTACAGGATTTCTAATCCATATTACTTTAATAATTATGATCTTATGTCCAAAGCTTTGAGATTGTTTTTTTATCACATGGATTTAGTAATTTTGAATTAGTTTCTTGATTTAGAACTTTTCAAAAGGTTGCTTCATAACGACTCTACACTTAAATGTACATGGAAATCACTGTTCAAAATAGTCATTTTATTATGGGCTTAGCAAATGTTATTTTTGTTTCAATTTATTCTAACCACATGTGTTCCCCTTTTTTATTATGCATTGAATAATGAAATGTCAATGATTGTTTAGTTAATATTATTCACACTATTGAAAAATTCTATGAACTTTACTATAGTAATTTTTCATCTTGCACTAATGAACAATGTTGACAAGGTAGACAACTTAGTTTATCATTAACATTTTTCCAATTAATGTGGTTATCTATATACAATAGCTAATATTTTGTCATAAATTTACCACATCCAACCTATCATTGAAATGTTGTCGAGGACAAGTGCCATTAAGGTCACTCAAAATCCCATTAAGGTCACTCAAATGCTATTAAGTTCACTCAAATATTATCAAGGACAAGTGAATGTCAACGTCAAGTACACCATACATTGCATCATCATCATGGTTGACATCGTCATCATCAACATCAACATCAATAAGTGCATCATCAACAACATCATGGTCATCATTGTTCTCATCAACAAATACATCATCATTGATAGGGTCACTCATATGCCATTATGGTTCATCACCAGTCATCACCATTTTGATCCATGTCACGTTGTTACAATCACTCAAATGTGATTAAGGTCACTAAAATTTTGTCGACAACAACTAAATGTCATTACAACCATTTAGGTGATATTAATATGTCTCTCACATGTCATTATGAACATTTGAGTTCCATTAGGATCATTCTGTATTGAGAAGTATTATGACATGCATCATCATCATGGGAATCGATGTCATCATCATCATCATCATCAATGCCATATGGTACATCAACATCATCTTGATCATTATCCTCATTATCATCCTCATCTTCAGCATTAAGTACATCATTAACAAAATCATCGCCATCATTGTCATTATGGTCACTCATATTCCATTAGTGTTCTTAATCACTCATCACCATTAGGATTCATGTCATGTAGTTGTTAAGGTCATTTATATGTTGTTACAGCCATTTTGATGTTAATAGGGTCTTTTAGATGTCGTTACATAATTTTTGGTGCCATTAGAATCAATCAGGATCCAAAAGTGTTACCACATGCATAATCATCATTGACATCCACATCGTCATCATCATCATACAATAAATCAAAATCATTGTCGTCGTTGTATTCATCATCAATATAATTGCAATAATACTAAGCAAGGAACCCTACTACCTCATAGGAATGGATGATATAGTCTTATAGTTATCAAATCATATCCATACACTCCATCATAATTATCGTAATGCATCATCGTCACGTTGTTAGGGCCAATCAAATTCCATTAGGGTCTATAAAATGTGTTGGGGACACTCAAATGCCATTAGAGCATTTTAGGTGACATTAAGGTAATTTACCCCTCATAAGGATTAATCAATATCCAAAAGTGCCATGATTATGATCATTTAGGTGCCACTATTATAAATCAAGATCCAAAAGTACTATCACATAAATCATGATTATTGACATCGACACTGACATTGATCACTGACGTTGACATTGATAAATCTGACGTTATGTCAAACGTTTTCCAAACACAATTCCTAACTCTAAACCTAGGGAAATTCCTAGTGCTATTCTAGAGGTTTTTTTGGAGGCTATTTTGGGAGTTATATGGGATGCTAATTAGCATCCCAAATAGTGCCAAATTGTAAAAAGGGACACAAATAACGCCATTAAAAGTGCCATCCCATGGAAAAGTGTCCACTTTGTCCAAAAAATGATGAAAAATACACTAAATTTGATAGTGGACGCTAAAAAGGAAGCTAAAAGAGACGCTAATCACAGGGTTTTGTTGTAGTGAATAAAAGAACATAAGAGTTGTAACTTAATAAGTATAGTGAGAAAATACATAGAACGTAAAATGTATTAATAACATATAGACTAACGAATTCAAAACATAACGAAGAATCATTACTGTACAGGAAATTTAGCCGTAGTAGCTACATTGATGATAACAACACTTACCAAGTTATAAAACCAAGTCAATAAGCAATATAACAACTAGTAGCAGGTCCTCTAGGATCAAGACGGTCAACACACTTTACACCAAATCCCGTCGCAAAGTAATGAAATGTGCAAGTAAATAAAAAAGGTGCCTTAGTTCGATTGACCTAAGTAAGCCTGGGTAACCAAGTAATACCTTACCTCTCAGATCGTCATGGGAGAACAAGTCCCGCCACTCCACCACTTTGTTCCCATCAACAAAGTTAAGTTGTTTTTTTATTAAATAAACAAAGTACGCATGTGCATAAGTAAAACAATGCTCTATACAATTCATTAATTCACCGAAAAATAATAACTAAGATGTATAAATAGTTTAAATAAACAGAATTAAGACATAAGAAGTAAATGAACTAATAATCACTGAATGGATAAGAGATTAACAAGACAGTATGAGAAGCTCCTGAAGAGATCGAAAGTATAAGTAGCGCATGTAATTCCACATGAGTAATAATGATCTCCGTAGTTTTCACTAGCCTATAATTTTTATTTTTATTTCAATTTTTGGAGACATTAAAAAGACGAATCATTTCACTTATAAAATTCTATATAGATTTGGAAAAAGAATTTAAATTATCTTGAGTATTAGGAAGGGAGGTAGGGAAAAGTTTAAAGATACATACATATCTTAACGTATCCATACATTTTCTTCTCACTACTTCCTTTCTTTTTGGGATATGGGGTTTTGAGAATAAATAAGAAGAGGCCTCAATATATTTGACCAACAGATTGCATATATGCCTATGAACATAGTCCATAATGAATTTAGAACCAAAATTACCTTCTCTAATACCATAGTCCATAGTCAAATCGTGTTCACCTTTTTTGTGCTTCCGGTCAGCTCCAACTCGGTGTGGTTGACTGTTATGGAGAAAATAACGGGCACAAATCGTTTCGGCTTGACAGACTCATTATTGGTTGGAATGATTTATCTTTTATAGATCTTGAATCTACCATTGTATCTAAAAATCTTCTTCTTTTTTTGTTGTGTCCTTGTAAACATTAGTTTTGATGAAAAAGAGGCGCAGAATTTTGAATAGAACTCTAGGGAAACAAACAGTCATATCTTGAGAGCATTGCAAAATCTGTTTGATTGAAAATGTCGTAGGGAGCACTTAAATATACAGCTATTGATTGCAATAGAAAATCAGCGATAAAGGTGCTGGTACATTATTTTAGTAAGCATATTCACTCTATTATTTTAGAAAATGCTGGTACATTAAAATCCCATATACCACCATGGAATACCAGGGACCGATGCTTAAAGAAACCTAAAGTAGATTCGTTATAAGCAGTTGGTCTAAGAGTGAATGAAACAGAGGGAACGCTAGTGGAGAAGGCTGGGACCAGCAATTGGGACGCCTGCAGCGAGAGGTGGAGAGCTCAACTCGGGACGGGGAAGATGAAGAGGAGGGAAACCCCACACTGGACGGGGATGGGGAACCTGAAGAGGAGGGAAACCCGACACAGGACGGGGATGGGGTACCTGAAGAGGGGGAAAACCCGACACTGGAGGGGGGTGGGGAACATGAAGCGGGGGAAAACCCGACACTAGAGGGGGATGGGGAAGATGAAGAGGAGGCAAACCCGACACTGGACCGGGATGAGGAAGATGAAGAGGAGGGTAACCTAAGTCTGGGTTTGGCAGAGGGGGAAGATTTGCATGGGGAAACGACACACCCATACACGGCCGGATCGCAATGGTTCTTGATACGACAAGCCAGTGATATCGTTACTTTGCAAACGATACGATAATGAAGGAAACGTAAAGGTACGGATTCCATGGTAGTCTGAAGTTAAGGTCAGCTGATCCGACGATGAGATGACGGGGAATGGCACGTTGCATTTCTCTATGGGGCTGCTCAGGAGCCGGGCTGAGCAGTAACCCTTCAGAATGGAATTGTGATCAACTGAGGAGAAGGCCGAGAGTACATTAGATGATATAATAGCTGAGCCGGGAAGCTCCACTTTGAATTCTCCATTTTCATCTGTTTCTCCTTCAATGGAAACCAGACCTGCGCCCGTTTTCCTGTTCAGGCCTCGGTTACACTCCACGGCAACTACAGCACCTGTAGATATACATTGTACAATTCATTTCAGCATCATACCTTGTTATATTGAATTGTAGCAGAAAAAAGTTGCATAAAAGAGTTGGATATTGAATTGCATTTGTATAGATTTTTTCTTTGTTTAAAAAGAACTAGAATTGAAATGGAGAACAGAGAGAAAATCGATCTTACCAGATATGATATTACTAGAGTCAGAAACACTCGTTTCATCGGAGCTGCATGCATCGCAAACTACTGTGCCCTTGAAGACAACAGATATCGGTTTTTCTGGGGGTCTATAGCTTGCAGTAGCTAAGGTGCAAGTGTACATAATACCAAGCAGAATTGCACAAACACTTCTCTGTTTCGACGCCATGTCCAATCGTGATGTAGCTCGATGTCTCTCGCTGTCCATTTTATAGACATTGCTATCATCCACGCACAGTGAGGATTCTTGGTTGGTTCCAAAATGTGTCTACATACAACTGAAGGTTCGATTCGTTTGAAAATTTGTCTCTTTATAAGTGAAGTACAACCATGAAGTATCACAGCCAAGTTTGTCTTATTCTTCGGCGTTTCGGTGCAATCCCAAGTCATGAAATTTGCTTGATTGTCAAAATAAGCCTATTTTATACATTATCACAACACTCCATTGATTTTTAAATCACATGATACTAGCTCTTCATAGCCGAATCTGCTCACCTAATCCTAGTTATTTTCAAACTTTCAATCGATAATTCCAGTTGTAAAACATTTCACTAAGTGGTGTTTTTTTGGAAGTCTCTTTGTATCTATATAGTTTTAATTGATACAATAGAAATTAAACTATTTTTTTAAATAAAAATATTTTAATCATTAATTATTAATACTAATTTATTTTATTTTGTATAAGTTTCCCTTATTTTATTTGGCATGAATTTTATAGGGAAAGAGGGATACCTGGTGGATCGCAGTTTCATATTTTTTGCTTTAATATATTTTTTATAAGGTTTTAATATGTATAAACTATGATGATCTAAGAAGGCTGGTTTCTAAGTTTCTAATTCCTTTTTAACTATGAAGATTTTATAAACCAAAATTTGGTTAACACTTATATTCATCATAATAAATAGTATTTTAGTAGCTTTTTTTTTTTAACATTACATTGGAATTTGGTTGATTTATTTTTGGTAAAATCCAAAATTGAAAATGTTTAAATCATGTTTTGAATTTATTAATAGATTCATTTTTTTGAGTTTATTAATAGATTCATCTTTAAATTGTTTTTTTAATTAAAAAATAGATTTAATACCTTTTTTTTTCTTTTTTTTAACAAAAACTAGAGAAATATTTATATATATATAAAGGTTGAGCACAACCATCCATACAAAAAGGATTGCCATAGTTTCAACTCTTCTGGAGAATGGAATCTGAAATAACTACACTCAACTAAAATATATATGCTTTTTAAGTGATTTCTGAAATAACTTAAACCCATTGAAGGGTATAGCCTTAAAAATTGGCTATTTAACATAACACAAAACATCTTGAAAGCAAGGCGAAGTAACCTATTTTTGTTTTCCGTCTATCCCACAAACTCGTTGAACAATCGAAGTTTCTTCCATTTGATGACCATTGTTGGCAGAGGTTTCCTTACAATGGCTGCACCAGTTCATGCTGGTCAATTTCTGGACTTCTTCTTTTATGATATCCACAGTTCCCATCAATTCACAGAGATCACAATCATTGTCATCTATTGTTGACTCATGGAAACCCATCTGGTTTGCTAGATACTTAACATCTGCAGCTGCAACCCTGTTCTTGTTGATGCATGTGCCAACAGTTTCGCATATCCATCGCAAACCATTTTTGACATCCGACAAAGTTGCTTTGATGTCGTTGATGTCCCCATTCCCTTGGTTATTTGCCATTGGAGCCTGAGCACTACTTAGCACCAGATGAGTGGCAGAGACAGAAGGGAGTTTTTGCAAAGAACAGAAGGGAAGGCCAGCACGAATAACCTTACCAGTAGAAAGCCTAAACAATTCCTCCAAATGGCAAGAGACAGGAGGAGGCACTTCACCTTTGAATTTGCTAGGGAACAAGAAAGGGGTGTGCTAAGCTTCACAATCAAGAGCCTATTTACTGAGTAAACCTTCAAACAAAATACTAATATCTTCCTTTAGAGAACTAAAACCAGAAGAAAGGAACTCTCTAAACTCCTCAGTACCCTTATTACGACCCCAACATTGTGCAAGTTCCATATGTGATTCTAATTTCTTTTTAATTTCCAACCACCAACAAAATAAAACAAAAAATATTCTAAAATTTTTTTAAAATTAAAAATACAAAATATTTTATCTAGACCATAAACTAATCTCTATAATCATTCCTCTATCACATCACATTATAATGTACTTAACTTTTATAATAAAAAATATTTCATTATAAACTAATTTCACGAAGACATTCCTTCAGCATGTTATAATGTACCACTTAACTTTTTATAATAAAAAAATTTCATTATAAACTAATTTCATTAAATCATTACTCCATCTTAAAATGTACCACATTAACTTTCCAATATGTCAATGAATAAATTTTCATAAAACTTCTTTTACTATAACAATAATTTAAAAAATCATTATTTCATGAGTGTAAACAAATTTCACTACATCATTCCTTCATCATATTATAATAAAAAATTATTATCTCATAAACATAACTAGTTCTTTATTAAATCATTCCTCCATGATGTTATCTAATCTACCTCTTTAAATTTATATGATAAAATTATTTCATGAAACTAGTTTCACTAAATCATTCATCTATCGTGTTATAATGTACATGTACCTCTTTAATTTTATACAGTTAATGAATATCTTTCCATAATCTAAGGTGCCATAAAAACTATAACGAAAAAGCTTTCCCTAAGTCATTCCTTCCACATATTATAATTATGTTATAATGTACCAAACGTAGGATATAATATTAGCTTTATAATGTATGCTATTGAAAACATAGGGTAACAATATTTAGTTTAATCTATTTTTATTATGTGTTTTAAAAAAAATAAAACAAAACAATAATAATGATTTATTTTTAAGGTTAAGATCAAATAAAAAATAATTTTGGTGTGTGAGACTTTCTTGTATGTAACAAAAAAGACCTTTTTATAAAACAATGTAAGTGTTAAGGGCTTGTGCAAGCTAATACTGGTCACTTATGACGCGTTTGTTGCAACGGACTTCTGGAAAAACAGAAATCTGAACGTCAAAAAACAATATTAGAGGTACCTACACAACTTTTTGGAATATGGTGTAAGAATATGAAACGTGGACAATCGGATTACCTTCCGGAATATATAACTTTTATTTATGGAAACTAAGCATAAATCCCAAAAAATGAGGTTCTTCTAAGGTTGGTATGTTATATTTTTCCTAAACAATAATGAATATGCTTGTGTTGGTCCACTCGTTTGGTATGCAAATGCTGGAATTTTGTGAAAAAAATTATATAGAGTTGTAGATAACAAGTGTGTCTAGTGCAACGTTATTTTTCCATATTTATTTATGTTATATTTTTTATTATTCAAATTAAGGAAGTTAGTGACGCCCTAAAATGACAAGGTCGAGCATTGGTCCACCACATCTTGGTCTTAACATAGTCAATGAACGATATTTTTTTTAGGATGTAGGTCTTTGTGTCTTCTTGTGTGGGTTCTTTTCCGTTTTTTAAATAGGTGAGGCAATCAAAAGTTATAGCCGAAGCAAATAGCCTACCTTTTGTGTTAGATTGACGTTAGTCCATTTAAAATTAAATAAAAAATAGAAAAAGATAATAGATTTAAATAAAACTTACATATTCAGAATCTACATACAGAGTTACACAAGTGTGTGAATTTTCATTAACAGTGGACAAGAGTGGCATATGGAAAATCATGCACGAAATAGGAGAAGTGGTACAAAACAAGTTTTTATGTCATAAGACAGTCCAAACCACTTGGTTGGGCAACCCAAACCTAAAACCAAAGCAGCCAAGTGATCCACCACGTTGCTTGGAAAAAAGGTGCCGCCAAAATTCTAAATTTAAATCATGCATGCACGTAGTTTAAAACATAACGCGCACGCACTAGAAGCACGATTGCTCTCTATGGGTGCACACAAAGATTCACAATACAAGTTTTCATTGGAAGAAGAGATAATTTTGAATAGGTATGGTGAATTGTAAATAATTGTTTAAATTCACAAGTTTTCAGATCATTTCATTGATTTATGTTTTATGATATGCCTACAACAATATCTCTCTCATAGAAAACATTTAATTTCACAAGAATAAATCCCAACTTCACATCTAAACAAGTCTCATATTCTCCATACAAGATGAAGTATGCAATGTTAACTAATTTACATTTGCATGTGAATATATTTTGATTTCACACAATGATGGCATAGATGAAGTTATCTCTTGAGACTCTTCAATTTAAAAAAAAAACCTTTGAAGTAATCATGGGAGAGGGTCCATATTGAATAGTTCACCAAGTTTTCCATATTCTCTATACAAGATGAAGTATGCAATGTAGACCAATAATCATTTGCACATGAATATATTTCGATTTCCCACAAGGATGGTATAGATGAGGTTCTCTATTGAGACTCTTTAGTTTGTATAAAAACCTTGGAAGAAATCATGGGAGAGGGTCCATATTGAACAGTTCACCAACTTGTCCATGCTCTCCTCTTCATGCTAGATTTATCATAACGTGCCTTTGAGCTTCATAGAGATGCCTCTACCTCAATGATTTCTCCTTTTTTTTGAGGGATTTGCAACCTCCTCATTTCACTCATCTTCTTTTGACTTCCAATACTTTTTGAACAAAAAGGAAGTCAGAATCCTATAGCTGTAATACCTGCAAATTTAACTATATTTATTTGACTCAAATAGAGTATATAAATGAAAATTTGGTCCAAACATAAAGAGAAACCTTTAATCAATGATTGTGTATCAATGCCAATAATTAGCATACTAACATATCTGTAATTTAGTTATTTATGTTGGAACGCATCATGTATCTTGTATAATGGAACTAATACCTTATTTGTTGCTTCTTATGCAGGGGTAGACCTCATAGTTTTGATAAAGAAACTTTCGAATATGGGAAACTCATGTAATAGAGCAAGAAAAACTAGAAGGAATATGCCCATTGAAAAGGAAAATGAGGTAAGAGAAAAGGCCAGGTTGGAAATGGAGAGAGTGATACAGGTCTTGACATTTCCACTGATACTGCGTCTAATCCTAATAGAGTTGATGACATAACAACCTCTACTTCAGAACCATGGGTGAAGCAATTGCATCCAACGGTCCCAACTCAAGTTCTAACATCAACACAGTCTCCAACCAACAATCCATCAACAAGCCATGTTGAATATTTTGAAGACATAGGTGTAATGAGAGACGTTGAGTATGAAGCGTTGGACCTAGGAGCAATGATTAATTTGCAATATCTTCTAGACTACCACAACCATGTCGAGCACACTCCCAATATGGACCGACATGTGAATGATTCACCACAACAAAGAAGCCCTGGGATCCATATATCATGTCCACCTTCCCTACCTCGAATTTCTACTGCAAGAAAAAGGACTCCTAAACGTATGCATGTGGATGAAAGTTTACTGTCAGGCCTTGAAGGTAAGTTTCCCAAACGCACTATCGATTGGTAGTGTAACAAATTAATGAAGAAATATTTTGAATCCAAAGGTGATTCAGGTAAATGTCAATTATTACTATGTTTTTTAAAGTCAAATTGTTTAGTTGGTATTAGGAGAATTCTGGGCATAAAGGTGGTTAGAAGTTTAGAGGCTAAAAATCATATTGTTAGAAATCTCCAATCTACTTTTAATGCAATTGGGAAGACGTCTCGTACTAAATATATTTGTCTGGCTCGTCGTGTGTTATTAGAATCAGTTGTAAGCAAGTCCACATGGCAACATCACCTCCTTTCACACACTTCTCATATACTTAAATTAAATAGAAAAATTGTTCAGAAGTACTCTGTTATAAGAGAAAATCTATAGACTCCAGGTGGAAAATATTGTTGGGATTTTGTCGATAGGTTGCCTCGTCGAGATATGAAGCTAATTAATGATGTTAAGGAATTAGTACAAACGTTTTGGCATGATCATACCAGACCTTCATCTAATCAAAGAGATGTGTTAAAGCTGAGAAAAGGTTCTACTAAACATGAACCCCATGTCAAACACTTCCTTGACACAACATAGACTGAAATCTATGAGAGATTCAAGAATGAGCACACACAATTGAACCTGGGCCAAAGGTCCTTTGAGAAATGTAAACCATGGTACATTCGTATATGCGTTGATCGAAACACATGCTATTGTAGATACCATGTAGAATATGAATATTTTTATGACACATATAAACATATATTTTGTGATTTGCATACTAACCTTGAGCAGGGCTGCAATGAATCTGTAATACCACCGAATGCATTGAGATATTTTATTGTCAACATCATGTGTCCAAGGAATGAAGGACAAAAATACTATGGAAAATCATGTCTATATGGGAATTGTTCCATGTGCAGTGGGTTTGCTCTTTTGAACCATTGCATTCATGGAAGTGATGAGCATCAATTTGGCAATGTGAGCATGGAGATGCAGAGCTTCAAGTACGTAACCTATCAATCAGATAGTGCGAAGGAAAGTAAAAATATTGCATTTGTGAAGTCACAGGTGCAAATGATTATTGCATGTTTTTCCTCTTACATGTCCAATTTCTACATATACATTCTTTAAAGGTTACATTCTAATACGACCCTTGTTTTCATGGAAATAGGTACGGGTATGTGATTTTTTGATGGAGTTCTACAAGAAAATTGAGCAGTATGTTCAACATGTGCATGTAGCACGATGGAAGGATGAGCAGTACAGAAAATGTAAGGACATCTTTCCCATTGGGACCATATTGTCATTATGGATTTTGCAGAAAATTACACCCTTCAACCACAAAATGAAATTCAGAGTCAATACTACCATTCCGACTAAGTCAACATCATGGTACATATTACGTATAGGCATGGCCCTGAGAGCAGCGTTAACAATAGGATAATATAGAAGGAGACAAACTTTTGCATAAGTTATGACAGATTCCATGATTTGCATTATGTGCAACACTGTTTTCAAATTTTCTATGATCAGCTAAAGGAGGGAGATATACAGATGGATCAGCATTGGATATGGTCAGATGGTTGTGCAGGCCAGTTCAAAAATTCTTGAGTCTTCCAATGATGAGTATGTTACATAAGACTTATAATGTGCCACATATATGGAATTACTTTGAGACCAGGAACGAAAAAGGTGAGCATGATGGGACCAGTGCATGCATCAAAACCGCACTACGAAGGGAGGATATGAGGTTTTCCATAAATCCCCATATCAAAGATGCATAATCCACAGTTCAATGGTGCTCTGCAACAATGTCAGACTGAACTAAAGTGGTAGGAAGGCCAGTCAAGAATTTTTGGCATGTGGTTGACATAGATCGATCACATTCCTATAGTTGCGGCACAGTATAAGGAACATGTGGATTTAATTTGGTTCAAAGCTCAAACAACCCCCTATTTGAAATATGGAAGCAGAAACTTGCTTGCTTTTGCAGCCCTTGTAGCAGTGGTGAATGGGATGAATGTGAATGCATGGATTGGGTTGATGATTGGGATCGTGTGTCACTTGCAGTAGACCCATGTGTAGTTGGTAAAACAACCCACTTAGAGGAGGGTCAATCGATGATTTCAACAAACTACGACCATATCTCAGATCTTGTACAACCAGGACACAAATATGCAGTTGTTTCCCTGAAAGACAATGAATGGGGCACGGATTATTGGTTGGCACGATGCATTCGAGGTAAGCAAATCCTAAACGGATCATTGATTGATGATGAAGGCAATGAATTTCCTATTGGATCGATGGTAGTTGAGGGTGAATATCTTACACTAGATGGGAAATCAAGAAGAACTAGTGGGCATGTATTCGTGGATTACAAACCAGGTTCTGTGGTCTATCACTTCATAAACTTGATTGTTAGCATGAACATCTATCTACAAAAAATGTCAATGAAGAACTCAACCAAGGTATGTTACTTCTTGCCTCATTCAGAGCACGAGAGGATCTAGATGGCTATATTGAATGAGATTGGTTAATTTTGCTTACACTCCACTTGGATGCCAGTTTCATGAGTGATTGAAATTGACAGCTACTATTAAAAGACAAGACGATCATGATAACTTACTCTGCTTTCTATGTGAACTCTGCAAAATCCTTTCCCTTTCCATCTATATCGATGTCACGTCTGAATATATAACATGTATAAATACTTATTACCAAGTATGATCTGTTTTATGCACCATCTTGGTAATAATTATTTATACATGCTATATATTCAGACATGACATCAATATAGATGGAAAGGGAAAGGATTTTGCAGAGTTCACATAGAAAGTGGAGTAAGTTATCATGATCGTCTTGTCTTTTAATAGTACCAATCAATTTCAACCACTCATGGAACTGGCATCCAGATTTTGACGTGTTAGCTTGCATAAACACACGATTCTCTACATTTGACTATTTTGACGGGAGACAAATGACTGTTTTCTCCATCCCTTTCATACTACTTCTTGTTAGCCACTAAATCTATGTAAGAATACAAATTTTCATCATTTGCATTCTCAATTCCTTTTGTTATTTTTAATTAGAGATTGAATTATTGAATGTAACTTTCAAGTGAAAATGATTGATGCATGTATCTTCAATAGACACCCTTCACTGGTTTAATCTTTCACCCATGTTTCTCTTACCTTTGCTACAGGAGTTTAAACATCATGTCCTTCATAGGTCTGCTAACTCCGCACTTTATATTGTTCTCTACATGTCCTTCCTGGTAAACCTTTGCAACTTTCTCTCCAATTTGTGTTGCATCAGGCTACTAATAAAAAACTAATTGCTCTAATATTGGTAAATGGTATTTGACTTGTGCATTATGCTTTAATCTCTAAATTGTAATTTCTATTCTATTAAGTTTTTATCCTTCTTCTATTTGATTCAATAATTATAATTGAATGAGAAAGCAGAAGGTATAACACAGAGAAAGGTCAAAGAGTTGTCATGTTTAAGAGATATAGTTTCTATAACATTTCTTCTATATTTTTTTGGAGAAATATAGTTCATGCCCAATATTTGTTGTGTTCGACCCAAATCCTTCATTGCAAATTGACTTCCCAAGCCTTTCTTCAACCTTTTAATAATTCTCTTACCATGCCCAACAATTAGCATGCCATCCCGGACTGAGAGTGACCAAGTGTCCATGAACGACATTTTCATGCGACTTGCAGCTCGACATAACTCGGCAACCGGAGGTCGGATCGATGAGCCATTGACTCTGTTGGTCTCCTGGCATGCCATTACCTCTAGAGGTCCCTCTCCACCGCATTTGCATGGCCCAGTGACTCCATTGTGCATCAGTTTCGTAAAGTAGGGTTTTGCTTAGTTTCCTTCAATGCAACTCTCACATTAGTGGGTCGGCTCTGAAAATCCCTTCTCCATGCCAGTCTTGGTGGTTTTCCCATGTCGGCATTGGCCATACACACCTATCAGAGCCAATGGTATGCAATCTTGTTTCTCCGTTTGGTTTTTTACTCCCAGACCGTGAGTGACCAAGTGTCCCTGAACGGCATTTTCATGCGACTTACAACTCGACATAACTCGGTAAAAGAAGGTCAGATCGATGAGCCATCGAATCCATTGAATCTTGATCTCCTGGCATGCCATTACCTCCATTGGGCCCTCTCCACCATGTTTGCATGGCCCAATGACTCCACTGTGCATCGGTTTTGTAAATTAGTGTTTTGCTCAGTTTCCTTCAATGCAACTCTCGCATTGGTGGGTAAAATCTGAAAAAAATGTCCTCCATGCCAGTCTTGGTGGTGTTCCCATGTAGGCATTAGCCATACACACTTTTCAGAGGCAATGACATGAAATCTTGCTGCTCCTTTTGGTTTTTCACTCCCGGACCGAGAGTGACCAAGTGTCCCTGAACGAAATTTTCATGCGACTTGCAACTTGACATAAATCGACAACCAGAGGTCGGATAGATGAGCCGTCGAATTCATTGGTCTCCTGGAATGCCATTACCTCTAATGGGCCCTCTCCATCATGTTTTCATGGCCCATTGACTCCATTGTGCATCGATTTCATAAAGTAGGGTTTTGCTCAGTTTTCTTCAATGCAACTCTAGCATTGGTGGGTCAACTATGAAAAACCCTCCTCCATGCCACTCTTGGTGGTGTTCCCATGTCGGCATTGGCCATACACACCTATTGGAGCCACCAACATGCAATCTTGTTGCTCAGTTTGGTTTTTCTCTCCCAGACCGAGAGTGACCAAGTGTCCCTGAATGGCATTTTCATGCAACTTGCAACTCGACATAACTTGGAAATCGGAGGTCAGATCAATGAGACGTCAACTCCATTGGTCTCTTGGCATGCCATTACCTCTAGAGATCCCTCTCCACCACGTTTGCATGGCCCAGTGACTCCATTGTGCATCGGTTTCATAAACTACGGTTTTGCGCAGTTTCCTTCAATGCAACTCTCGCATTGGTGGGTCAACTCTGAAAAACCCTCCTCCGTGCCAGTCTTGGTGGTGTTCCCATTTCGGCATTGGCCATACACACCTATTGGAGGCAATGGCATGCAATATTTCTGCTCCGTTTGGTTTTTCGCTCCCAAACCGAGAGTGACCAAGTGTCCCTGAACGAAATTTTCATGCGACTTGTAACTCGACATAACTCAGCAACCAAAGGTTGGATCGACGAGCCGTCGACTTTGTTGGTCTTCTAGAATTCCATTACCTCTAGTGGGCCCTCTCCACCGCATTTTCATGGCCCAGTGACTCCATTGTGCATCGTTTTCGTAAACTAGGGTTTTTCTCAGTAGATTTATTAATGTTGTAATTTGTTGTAATAAGAGGTTCTAGATATGTTATATGCTTGAAAAGAGTGCCCTAAAGGGATGCATCTTCATGGTGTTAACGTACACTTGGACTAGGTTTTATTTTTTTTGGTTTCCTTGTGATATTAGGATGAAGATAAGTGAAATATTGTACCATAGTGACCACCTTCACACACATGTTGAGGAGAACAAATGAGCATAGTAACCACCTTGGCACACATATTGAGGATAAGCATTGGAGCATTGTAACCACCTCTAAAACATATGTTGAGGAGCATTGGGAACAAGAAGATATGGTACACAACTAGAGGAGGAATGCATTACATGATGAAACTTGGATATGCATGAGGACACTAGGGTTTATATATGTAAGTAAACCTTAGAGAAGGAGATATAATACTAGAGGAATTGATGGTTGTCTTGTAGAATCTATGGCTCTTGTTGTCAAGGCAAAGGAGGTATAATTAGGGTTCCAACCTTGTAGAAGATACAAATAAAAGAGCTAATGTCTTTGGTGATATTGCAATCTTGTTCTTCTGTGATACATGGAGGTTAAGGAAAGACCATGGAAAACTTAACTTGATAAGTCTCGAGCTTCTTTTGATTCCTTGCTTAGGAGAAGATTTTTTTAAGTTTAGTTTAATTTCCATGGAGGTCTTGGTGCTTGTGTTGATGCAATAGACAAAGACCTAGGGTTTGAGGAATCATCCTAGGATAGACATGTTGACGTCGAAACTAGTGCTAGACTTGTCTGAAATGCCATGTGCTTCTATGATGAAAAATGATTAGGGGTTATAAACCCTAATGAGGAAAACAATTATAGTGTGGATACCTTAATGCATGCTAGGGCTTCATGAACTACAATCTTGTTGAGACTTTCATACTAGGGTTTCATGAACTACAATTGTATACTAGGGTTTCATGAACCACAATTGCATGCTATAACTAGGGTTGAGAAGTTATGAGATGAAACACATGTACATGTACAAATTGAAAACTAAATAGGGTTTTGTGAACTACAATTGCATGCAATAACTAGGGTTGAGAAGTTATGAGATGGAACTAGGGTTTTGTGGCCTCATTAAAAGCTATGAGATGGAAGTAGAAACACATGTACATGTACAAATTGAAAACCAACTAGGGTTTTGTGAACTACAATTGCATGCTATGAACTATTGTTGAGAAGTTATGAGATGGAACTAGGTTTTTGTGACCTCTTTAAAAGATATGAGATGGAAACCAACTAGTCTTTCATGAACTACAAATTACATGCTCTAACTAGGGTTGAGAAGTTATGAGATGGAAATATGGATTTATGAGCTCTTTACAAGTTATGAGATGGAAAAGAGAAACACACCTACGGTTTCATGAACTACCATTGCATGCTAGGATTTCATGAACTACAATCTCGTTGAGACTTTCATACTAGGGTTTCATGAACTACAATTGCATGTTATAGTTTCATGAACTACAAATTGCATACTATAACTAGGGTTGAGAAGTTATGAGATGGAAATATGGATTTATGAGCTCTTTACAAGTTATGAGATGGAAAAGAGAAACACACCTACGGTTTCATGAACTACCATTGCATGCTAGGATTTCATGAACTACAATCTCGTTGAGACTTTCATACTAGGGTTTCATGAACTACAATTGCATGTTATAGTTTCATGAACTACAAATTGCATACTATAACTAGGGTTGAGAAGTTATGAGATGGAAATATGGATTTATGAGCTCTTTACAAGTTATGAGATGGAAAAGAGAAACACACCTACGGTTTCATGAACTACCATTGCATGCTAGGATTTCATGAACTACAATCTCGTTGAGACTTTCATACTAGGGTTTCATGAACTACAATTGCATGTTATAGTTTCATGAACTACAAATTGCATACTATAACTAGGGTTGAGAAGTTATGAGATGGAAATATGGATTTATGAGCTCTTTACAAGTTATGAGATGGAAAAGAGAAACACACCTACGGTTTCATGAACTACCATTGCATGCTAGGGTTTCATGAACTACAATATTGTTGAGACTTTCATACTAGGGTTTCATGAACTACAATTGCATGTTATAGTTTCACGACCTACAATTGCATGCTATAACTAGGGTTGAGAAGTTATGAGATGGAAGTAGGGTTTTATGACCTCTTTACAAGTTATGTGATGGAACTAGAATGGTATGGTATGGTATGTTAGTACATGGTATGATGTTAGTATCATAGGGTATTGTAGGGTATGTACTATGATGTTAGTATTGTAGGGTATGGTATGGTATGCTAGTATGGTATGGTATGTTAGAATGGTATGATGTTAGTATGTTATGGTATGGTATGTTATATTAGTTGGTAAGGTTTCGTGAACTCTTTACAGGTTATGATATGGAAGTAGAAACACATGTACATGTACACAACCTAAACCAACTAGGGTTTCATGAACAACAATTACATGTTATAACTTGCATTGAAAATTTCCCTCCCCCTCATGTTTTCATGCCCCAATGTGTCTAGATATCACTAAGAAAGCACATGTTGCAGAATTATATTATCCATGTACTAGAATATAAGCCAACAACCTGCATAATAAAACTAGGGTTCACATATTGAGACATGGAACTACAAACTAGGGTTTTATGAAATCTTTAGGTTTGAAGATCAAATTAGACTAGTTAGTATCATTTAAGTAGAAACCAAAAGGCCATATAGCCCTAGGCTACACTTACAAATTGAAAACCAACTAGGGTTTCATGAAATACAAATTGCATATTATAACTAAGGTTCATAAGTTATGAGATGGAACTAGTGCTTTATGACCACTTTAGGTATATATCATTATATTGGTTAGTATTATATAAGTAAAAACCAAAAGGCCCTATACCTAGGCTATGCACATACATGAAATAATTTTATCGGGATTAATATGAACTACTTACTATTTCATATGTTCACAAATGAAAATACCAATGTGTGCAAATGCTAGGATGATTTTTACAGAAGTTTCGGAGGCGAATCAACAATACTCAAATTATCAAATTGTTACAATTGAATTAAACCCTAGGCTATGAATTGAATTTCTTTGTTATCCTAAACGCTAGCTAACACTATTGTAATTGATGAATAGTTACATGCTAGACTTGCCTGAAATGCTAACCCTAGCTAGACTTGCTTGAAATGCCATGTGCTTCTATGATGAAAGATGATTAGGGTTTATAAGCCCTAACGAGGAAAACAATTATAGTGTGGAGATTTGGATTTTAGCTTATATTATCTTTATGATTGGGTAGATTCTAGCATTGGTTATGCATACTAATTTGAGATAATTTTGGGTTGAATTTGTTAAGTAAACTTTAATGTTGTTTGTTTCGTTAGATATCCTAAGTGCATACCTTTGGATAGGTCATCATGCACTTATGTAGGCCATCAAGATGATGACTAAGGAAAATCCTCTGAAATAAAAGGAACTTGCTATCCAAAATGACCCTTCAAACCATGATTGTACACCAAAAGAGAACATGTCGCTACTAAAGGAAGGATTAATAGGGATGACAAGATAGGAAGTGAGTGGGTAAGATAGGAAGTGAGTGGGTAAGATAGGAAGGCAAGGAAGTGACCTTAGGCTATGATAGGTGGGTAAGAAGACTATTAGGGCTGCCCTAAATAGGATATTACCTGTCAGGTTTCCTCATTGATTATAAAGCTTAGGTTATACATGCTAACCTTTAAACTTCAGTTAGGGTTAGGGTTTCCTCATTGATTCTAAACCCTAGGTTATGCATGCTAACCCTTAAATCGTTAAAATTGCAACAAGTACGATAGCTCGTTAAAATTGCAAGTGCTCAATAGATTGTTATAGAAGACACATATTCATGAACTTGTTTCATTTTTTATTTGTCAAGGAAGAACAATTTGTATGGGACGTTATCATTATGGGATGTTTTCATTTCAATTATGCAGGTGGTTGAAGCATGTTAGTGGTGTTGTTGGGATGTTATCATCCTATCGTACAAATTCAACCTCTTTTGCAACCAAAATAGAAGTATTTCCAGCCAAGCAGTTAGCATTATGATAGTCCTATATTTCACTTTTTAGCTTGCCAAGACAAAGGTACAATGTTTTTAAGTAAACATCAATGATAAACAATTTTATAAGTGACAAGTTTCCAAGCCAATGGGACTATTAAACCAAATCAAATTTCCAGTCAAGTAAAATGTCTTATGACAATCCAAGATGTAATTTCCAGTCAAGTAAAATGTCTTATGGCAGTCCAAGATGTAATTTCTAGTCAAGTAAAATGTCTTATGACAATCCAAGATGTAATTTCCAGTCAAGTAAAATGTCTTATGATAGTCCAAGATGTAATTTCCAGTCAAGTAGGAATGATAAGAAGTATATTCACTTGGATTTTGATGACACAATGACTTGCAAGCAATTCAAGGACTTTTCTAGTATTTTTCCAAGTTATGGATGTTTATATACCATTGTCAAATTTGTTTAAGTATGGCTAGGAATGATTGTTTATATACAGTCCCTTTAGGGTGTCTTTGTGCCACTTTAAATTGGTTTATGGACAAATTTGAGGTGAGGCGTTAGTGAGTGGGTAAGATAGGAAGGAAAGGAAGTGACCTTAGGATATGATAGGTGGGTAAGAAGGCTATTAGGGCTTCCTTGAATAAGATATTACAGTGAATAAGTTAGGGAAGCTTAGGATGAGTTAGTGTTGTTCTAGGGTTGTCCAAAATGGATATTACAGTCAGAGATATAGGGAGAGTCGTGAGGGTCTAAGTAGTGTGGAAATTAAAGGAATAAGCCTTGCTTTAGAGAGAGGGAAAGGTAGGATTCTATGGAAAGGGTTTTAGTAAGGGTTAGGCTAGAATATAATGGTTTAGGTGTGTCTTATGGCTGCCTAATAGGTAGTATTACAGTCTAGTTTGATAGACAGTCCTAGGGTTAGTCAAGGATAGAAAATGGAGTAGAAGGCCAAAGGTTAGAATTACTATGTAAATACCAAAGGAAGACAAGTGATTTCTATTGCAATTCGGACAATGAATAAGACTATATTTTTATGCATGTGTATTTTTTTGTTAACTAACCTACAATGTTAAATTTTTTATGCATTTTATTATGACCATATGGACTTTATTGCTTCGTCAAAAATAAGTATTGCAAGCGCATCAACTGTAAACTACTACTGTAAAGAAGTACAAAATGATATATTAATATACAAAAATTTCTAATCATATACAAAATATGGAAACTCGTGTCATATACAAAATATGGAAACTCCTGCCCTATACAAAATATGGTAACTCGTGCCCTCATGGTTAGTGTACGTAGGAGGCTCTCTCAATCCTCCTACCCACCCTTGGAGCTCCCAGGTCCAACTCCAAAATTGATATTCCTCTTCTTCGAGCTAAAGGAAGCTTGGTTCTTCTGGATGCTTGGACCACCTCCCCTTGGGATCTGAAATGACAACAATCAAATTTCAACTCCTACAGAAAATTATACAAGTATAAAACACAATTTAAATATCAGAATTACGTTTCCAATTTTTAAATAGCTCACCTAAGACGAGACCATAAGTGGTGAGCAGGCTACCCTCCTCCGTGATCCAAGTCTCTCGACAATGCCACCCTGCAACATTTAAACAGTAAGATAACTCATACAATTTACTGCTATGTTAATTTTTGTTAATATTGAACAAGATTTTCATAAACTAATCAATCTCACCATGAACACAACAGGATGGTCCTGGGGGCTGGCAGGTGGAGCAATCAATTGGTCGTCAGGGGTGAAAGGTGGAGCAGTGGGCTGTACAACCCGCTCTTATGCTAGGGTGGATGGCATAGCGGAGGATGTAGCCACCTCGATGTTGGCTACAACACTAGGGGTCACGGTGGGAGAGGGTGTGGACTGGAGTGGGGGAATTGGTGATGTACAACGATAAACACCAACTGGCTGTAGAATGGAATAGGCCACCCTGGAAGAGGAAACGAGGGTGGCAAGGGAAGATGGAGGAGGAGGATGAGGTCTGGGATTGGTGAATGTGGATGGATGGTGTAATGTGGTTGGAGGGGGGAGGGTGGAAACATGGGAAACTG
>LPNX010631518.1:83876-118979 GCA_001517045.1 Pseudotsuga menziesii
CATGTATGTCAATGGATACACCTGGCTTATATTGTGGGAAAAAGGAAGTGGGTGGAGAGATAGTGACACCGACGTGCCTATGTGGTGGGACCTGCATACATATTCATGACATTGTGTATTAGTACATAAAAAATATAATTATATGAATCTAAGCCATCAAAACTGAAATTAAATTTATACTTTATTACAAGATACCTGCTCACGAGGGGATCTGTTGATCCCTAGTGGGGATGGATGGTCACTCAATCCTACGGACACCTTTTCATTTGCAAAAAAATATTTAGATTCAATTAGTAAATATTAACTAAATACGGGCCGACAATTTAAATAAATATCTGACGATTGACAAGAACTAATTTAGTGATACAATAGAACTCACAAATCAATCAAACGACATAACATCAATGATATGATAGTGATAATAATAGTCCCAAACTTGCATAATAATTTTTCTTTTAAATTATGATTTTGAGGGATGTTACATTTTTCTCTATTTTAGAGAATATCCATAACATTTATGGGCTTACTCCTTAGACTTTCTCGTCGATCCTTGAAATGATATTCAAAAATTATATGCTTGTCTTGTGCAATATCAAAGGATGGATGATTTGTAGGGTAAGTGTTTGTTATATTTTCCCTACCTATATCTTTGAAAATTGTATCCAATATTGATGCTAAAGTTTCCTTATATACGAATTAGTTGACTAGTTAGCCCTAGTAAACCTTACTTATGCTTCATTTCCTTTCTGGTCCACAGAGTTGACATGGCTATGAGTTCTCTTCTCCTCCTATTTCAAACCTAATTTTTTAAGGTATCCTAATTGAGAATACCCTTCTTAGTACATTTTCTTCTAATTTTCTATTATAGGTAGCATACTGAGCAGATAATGGTTATTTTCACATATTCAATTACTAACAATACAACTAAGACCCAATTCATTAATTACCAATTTAATTATCTAACCCATCATCTTGGTGCATCCCCATGTAAATTTTTTCCATGTAAGTTTTTTCTAGGTCCCTCATTTTTTCACCAATGTCAAACATACTTCCTAGCTTGTTACTAATTCAGGTAAGAGAAGATTTCATCCATTTTTGAAGGAATTGAATGAATTTTAAGATAGTGTGGTAGAATATATTTTTTTTTCTCATGACCTTGTTAGAAAAACAGGATCGCAGAGCAATAACAATAAATAATAAACATGATGCAAATATTAAAACAAATTACAAGAGAGACACATATCTTGGACGACAAGATTAACTACTAACATTAAATTTAATTACTAAAAGAAAACTACCTGTGTGTATGATGTCGCGATGTCCTCTGCAGCTGCCATGGCTCCATTTAGGTTGAATGAATGAGTGTCCTCCCACCCGTTTGTTGGAGAATCAACACTGAATAGTTGTACATTAAAAAAAAATCAAGTCATCAACATCTGATTCTAAGTTAAATTTATTAGAAACTATGACATCAAATAAAACAATGACTAACCTGGTGTAGGTAGCTCTCTGTGCCATGCTCCTATGTGGGAACCTAGCATGGATTTCGACAACGAGAACAACGATGTGGCACTGGTCTCGTCGAGCTAGATGGATCCACTTGGCTACCACCTGTATCAGCTCTCCCTCTCCCACCACCAGTAGACCGTGTAGAAGTGTGTCTCTTGAGGGGGCCCTGCTTTCTCTGCGAGGATATAGCCACAAATGTGGTATGCCTGAGAAGGTGTCATGTGGCACGTCTAACATAATCATGGATCTCTTTTAGCCTACTACCTAACCCAGGTGGTTGAGAAGGTGGGTTTGGCTCTCGCCTAGGTGCAGCAGGTCCTCTGAGTGGGTTCAGATAGGTGTGAGGTCGATCTTGGGCTGAGACAAAATTGGCGTCGTGGAACTCGGTGATGTCGAAGTAGTTCACATGGAACCCTAACACAAACTAAGCCCACGGTTTCCTGAGAAAATACTGTGGGACCTCGACATTGTTGCATGGAGGCTTGTCGAATACCATGAACCATATTTTTCTCTAGTTTTCTCTCCATGGTTGGTAATTACACCAGTCCATGCAAACTCGCCTCTTCCTCACATCTGGAGGTTGTCCTATTATAGGATTTGTAAATTTGCTCCATAGTTGGGATTTTATGATATTCAGGTTTTTTATATCCTCTTTGGATATACCAGTGCTATAATGCTCTCTCAGTCGAGCCCTATATTTGCTCAAATTGGTTATCTCACTGTGGGCAATGCTGATAGATTCTATAATGTTTTGTATTGATGTGACGAGGGAAACCTGAGAGAGTTCCCTCGTGTTCTTCAATTCATCGCTCAAAATTCTTAATTGGTCTAAACCCTCGTGTAATTCATCTTTGAGGTTTTCTTCTTCATTTAATTCGGGTTTTGGGTCCTCTGTTTGGTTTGTTTGATTCATTTCTTCAGATGGTTTATTTTTATTGGTCATTGTGGTTAGGTAATTTGTACCTGCAGTATCAAATTTTGCCCATTTCAATTGATTTTCAATTTTTTTTTAATTTTGTATTTTATTTTAAAAAGAAAAAAAATAATTAAATAAAAAAACAAAATCATTCCTACTCTATTTACCTTACTACAACGCCATTCTAAGCGATTTGCAAAAGTTAGTTGGGCTCCTTGGGGGTCGTTGTCTCCTCCTTGCGCGCTCACCGGTGGCTAAAAAAAAAATATGCCCACAATTTTGTTTTTTGTAATACACAGGGACGTGCACATGCCCTTGTTTGCTGTCGTACCGAACACGCACGCGCGTGCGCATTCTTATTGCCCACGACAAAAATCCAGCATGGAGGTTTGTCACTCCGAAGCGGGAGCGCGAGCACGCATCTAAGCGGTGCATGCACGTTGTTGATTAGGCCCGCTCGCGCGCTCCCATTGCACTATATTTGGGTAGCAGGTTCTTGCGGGAGCCCTTAAAGAATACATAGATGTATATACCCTACCCACTTCGGATTTAAGCCTATGATCTCCTAAGAAGAAATACATGTTCTTAATGTTCTACTATGCATTAAATTTATCCAATTCTTCAAAATCCAATTTAGAGGATAACTTTAATTTATTAAATTTCAAGGTTTGGCTTAGGAGATAGTTTGAATTTTTGCTACATAGTAAAAACACAACAATTTGAGCTGATATTGCTAACCTTTAGTTATTAATTTCATCAAAATTCAAAAACTTTGTTTTTAGTTTTGGATTTTTAAGTCTATACTCTTTGAGATCAAAATTCAAACTTTCAACTAACGTTAGATGAAAAATCCAACTTTTAATATTGAAATTAAATCTAACTAGAGGAAAATAAGAAGAGATTCATACTTAACATCATAACAAATGTCTCCTAAGTTACATTAATAATGTCATTTAAATGGCACTATGTCACTTAAATGTCCAATGTCCAATATTCGATGGTAAATTTGTTTAGTTCTTTTTCATTTTTCATGAAATTGAAAAGTTGATCAAACAAAAGAAAATAATGCATGTTTTATTTGATTATTGGTAAAATTTATTTTGTTTTGATATTATCTTTGAAACAATAATTCCTTTTTGAGTAAAGAGGATTAATATTTTGGCATTTTTCCATATGTATTTACTATGTTTTTTTCATGTATGTTTAACTATCTCATGTTGGTAACATATACCATATTTAGCACGAATGTCTTTCCTAAAACTACTCATGAAGATTTTTTTATAAAACCACCCATCAAGATTTTTCATAAAGCTGAATTTCATTAATACATTTTTAAATTTTAAATTTGTGAAATTTTTTGAATTTATTCATAGTTAAATTTGTGAAATTTTTTGAATTTATTCTTAGTGTATTAATGAATGGTTTTACATTTTGTTGAGATAGAAAAAAATGTTAGGTAATCGTAACTAGAGAACTAATGTATTTGATTGAAATGTTTATATAGAGTGAGTTCTCGATTGTGTATACACAACCAATATGGATCTCATGAATGCAATTCCTTTGCAAATAATAGAAAATGTGATCAAACATCTAATAAGAATCATCCCATCTTCTTGATATTGGTGATGGGAAATGTTATTTCCCTTGTATATAATGCAACAGAAATAAAGAGAAGATTAGTTGTTAAGTCGATAGCTAGGAAACTTTACTTAGATCATGGGCACTTGGAAGATAGAAAAGAATATCACCCCTTGGTAGGATACTAAAAACATGGTTTTTCCCATTTTTCAATAACTTCAATATTTTTCTATTTTGATACTAATTGTATTTATTTTGTAATTATTACAAAGAAAAGACCACCAATGGTTTGAATTCAATAGACTACAATTCATAATAGAGATGGTGAAAGCGATGGAATTGAATCTATTACTATGGGAAAAAATGACCCTATTAGTATTGAGAACGAAGGGATAAAAATGTATATCCATGACACATTTATTGCCATGGATGTGAATACAACTACATATGAGATTTATGAAGATTTCTTGAGATGTACCTTTTATTCATTATGCACAAAAAGACTGCTACACAATACTTAAAGAGAAGTCTTATCTTTGTTTTTTTTGCTAGTGAACTTGAAGCTAATGTATGGTATTTCAAACAAAGGAATGGTGTACATGTTTTTATACCAAACGTCTTTAACAGTGCTTTCAGTCTTTCCATAAGATAAAAATGAATTATTTGGAGAAGACTTGTCACCCTCTTGAGCATAATTAACACTTTTATTTTCTTTTAATATACAATCCTTTTCAAAATGACCATACATGTGACAATGATAACAATGGATGCTTCTCTTATCAAATCTGCTTCTACCTCTTCCTCTGAAACTACCTCTTCTTCCTCTATCTCCTCTTGAAAAATTTCAATTATAACCTTTACCTTGAGCTTCGTTGCTTTTGGAGCTAGAACTGGCATCTTCATTCTTTGTAATATGTAGCTTTGTGGAAAAAACTTTCTCATCACTTTCTGTACATATGAATCTCTCACTCTATCTTCATGAGAAATAAGAGATCTAACTAGGTGATCAAAGAAAAGGTTAGTCCAATATTTGTTTTCATTCATGACTATACCAACATGGTTCCATATTGGTGTGAGTGACCTTAACACCTTTTTAATCACAACTTGTTTATCAATAGTTTCTCCTAAAGTGGCCAATTTATTGAAAACATCATTAAATCTTATATAATAATCACTCACATTCTCAACTTCTTACATATTCGAATTCTCAAATTATGTCCTCAATGTTTGCAACTTGACAACTTTAACTTGATCACCTCCTTGGTAAACTTCATGTAGAGTCTTCTAAGCTTTCTAAGCTAACTTTAATCTTGCAATTATATGCTCTTATCTAGAACTATTTAAATATGAAATAAATCTTGGGAGTTCTTCTTCTTGGCTTCTCTCTTACTTTTTCTATCATTGGGTGTAAGCCAAGTGGCTCTTCATAACCCGATTCTACAATCTCCCCCAAATATTTTCATGTCAAAAAAGATTTCATCTTGATACACCAATTAAATTTGAAATGGGCAAAGAGTTACAATTTGACATTATAAACTTAACCCAAACAAAAGTACGTGCTCTCGTACCAAGTTAAATGAAGATTATGAAATAGTCAAGGTTACATCAAGAAGCATAAGCGAAACAACAACACACAAAAACACTTTTATTATTTTCCTTCACATACTCTATCAACAACAGAATGCACAACTACATTCTTATATAGTGATTGCATTGCATAGAAAACTAGTAAATCTATTTGTGCATTAAAGTTAGCTGCAGATTTCTGCAAACCTATTCTATTTTTCATATGCAATAGCAGATTTTTGTAAATGTATCATATTTTTCACATGCATTAGTATACAATGAAGTTTGCTTTTAATTATTTAATTAACTAAAATAACTACCCATATAAATTATCAACTATACAATATCAATTATCAATATCTCTAAACTTAACACATTACATTAATGAAAGCATTATCTCCAACATAGTATCATGTTCAACACATTACATTAATAAAAGCATTATCTCCAACCTAACGTCCTTTTCAACGGTGGGTTTGCGTTCGTCGGAATTCTCTTCTCGATGGATTTTCTTTCTTATTCAACAACGCGGCTCACGGCTGTCCTTTCCTTTCTCCATGGCCAATCTTCTTCATGCGTACTTTTTCTTACATATTCCTCAACCGTAGTCTTCACCTCATATTTTCACGTGGAGGTTTATATGGAGGATCTTCTTCACGGCAGTAGAATTTTCCTTGATTCAGCAAATACCTTCACGATGAATTCTCTAAAGAAAAAGGACCATCGTTCATTTGCTGGTCTGTGTTTTATAAACGAGAAAGGCAGTAAGTGAAGTCTGAACTTGAATCTTCCATGGCTTTATAGTGTACTTTGGATCATTCTGGAAAGAAGAGGATGCCATATACATATATATACATATACATATATATTTTGTTAAATAATATCTAGATTTCTAATCACGTGATGATAGTGGGTGACTTCTTCTTCGAGCGAAACAACAAACTCATATAGCTTCATATGTACAGATCTGAAGGTTGAATAAGCTTCAGATCTGCCTTCCCTCGGTAGATCTATTCTCTTGGATCAATGTGCTTTCCAAAAGACTTAAGCCTACCAGATCTATTCTCTTGGATCAATGTGCTTTCCAAGAGACTTAAATCTCTGAATTTTCTTCATTTATTTAAGTCTCAAATCATTAAATATTAAAGATATTACAGCAACTTAATGGGGATCTTAACCTGCCAATGACATCGTAAACTACAACTTAATTTTAGTAAGCCTCATTTTGCAGACTACAAGCGCCATGCACCTTCCAATAACAATACGTACACTGGTTCTGCAGCGAATAACATGGTACATATTCGTAAACTACAACTTAATTTTAGTAAGCCTCATTTTGCAGACTACAAGCGCCATGCACCTTCCAATAACAATACGTACACTGGTTCTGCAGCGAATAACATGGTACATATGCTTCGAGGTAAAATTTGGTCAAACTAACCTTTTAAAAAATCGTTTTTAAACGGAAACTTCTATATATATATTTTTAAATTCAAACCCCCCATACCATCACGTGGGTTTATTATTAGAGAACTTAGGGAAATGAAAAAGGTATTGTAAAATATTAAAATCCAAATTAAACCCACGTTGCAAATCACGTGCCACGTCCTAAGAAGGTATTTTAAAATAATAAAATCCAGTTCCATCAAAATAAAACATAATACATAAATAAATCAAAATTAACGCACATTGTAAATCACATGCCACGTGCTAACGTTACGGCAGCGTAATTACGGTGTTGAGGCTGAAGTCTATGCGCTTATGTAGTTTATAGCATGTTTTATTGCGGACTCAAAACGCTCCTAAGTTTTGCAAATTGGTCACTCGTTTCAGAGGCAGAGGAATGCAAAGGGTCAATTGGGCTTGCTTCCCCCTTCCAGGTTTGTTGCAGGGAGCTTGGTCTCAATTCCCCATCTTTACAATTTTTTTTATGAAGATTTATAGTTATTGAGAGTATAACATTTGAGAAATGATGAGCATGCATAGATCTGTGGGTGCTTACCAATCTGAATAATCTATTTCTAAGATTGTGTTTTGGTTGATGCAATACTTATTGCTGTCCTTGTATCGCAAATATCTCCTGTATGCAGAGGATTTATATACAATGTTTCATATGAATGGTTTTCTCAACTTCTTAGTAGCTGAGAGTAGTAGTGTTTCTTCTGTTGCCTAAACTTCATTATTATGCTAACCAAAACAATTCAGGTGCCATTGAGATAATCTCAGCTCTATTTCACATAACTTACTGCTTGAAGTGACAGTGGAGTTCACTTAATGTTGTTGGTTTCACCATAAAGAACCTGGAAATGTTCCAGCTGATCCATATGCCTCTAATATGCACTTAAATTTGACGAACAAAAGGTTTTATTAGAAACGGTTATTGGCTTTCCTCAAAATGAGAAAACTGTAATCACTATGCTGTAAAACTGTAATCTGAATCTGTGCTTTATTATAACGTGTTGGCACACTATCCTTCTGCTGCGCCCTTTTGTTGTATTGTAAACAAGGTACTGCTAAATTACACTGCTATTTGGGAAAATGATAGAAGAAAGGACGATTGATTGAGTTCAATGATGTCTAGAGAGCTTGATTTTTCCTGTTTTTAAGCAAAGAGATGCAATTTTGTTTTAGTGCATAACTTGTATAAAAAATGAGTTCTATATAGCCTGGAAATCTTGATTTACTTGCTGACATCCCAAATCTGCCAAAAATTTACAGGTTCAAGACTTGGGTTATTGGAGCCTTGTGTCCGTTAAGGAGAGCGTTGGTGCTAATTATCTCATTTGGCTGTTAAGCAACCCAGACCCGTTTGGAATCTTGGATTATAAGGGAAGATTTATCTTAATAAACAGAAGATCGATCAGCGAGGAGAGCTTTGATATTTTGATTTCTTGAGTCAAGCATATCAATTTGGGCTTTAAAGGCAAATTTATTTCTATTTGCTAAGGAGGCTTTGAGCTAGGCTTATTACCTGATAGTGTCCTCCAAGAGGAAAGGGGTTTGCCATACTGCTTGTGTTTTTGAGAGATCAAAAAAGAGGGTATAATGAGTAAGATCAAGCTAACAGTGGAGGTCATTAGTGCCCACAATTTGATGCCCAAGGATGGGCAGGGCTCATCAAGTCCTTATGTTGAGGTTGGTTATGCCCACCAGAGGTTTCGCACTGTTACTAAAGACAAGGATCTAAGTCCAGCCTGGAATGAAACTTTCTCATTCACTGTCCCAGATCCTTCTAATCTTCCCTATGAGACAGTAGATATACATGTATACCATGATAATAAGCCAGCTCACACAAGGAACTTCATGGGAAGAGTCAGGATTTATGGAAGTAGCATTGTTAGAGAGGGTGAAGCAGTTGTGCAGCATTTTCCACTGGAAAAGAGAGGTATATTCTCGCACATCAAAGGAGAGGTGGCCCTCAAGGTTTATTATGTGGAAGAGAATGGGCTTGGAGGAAAACCTTTTAAAGAGAGGAAAGAAAACAAAGAGAATTCATCTCCATTGGAGACAGAAACAATGCAGTATCAACATCCATTGGAGACAGAAACAATGCTTTATCAACACCAACACCAACACCAACATCAGACTACACAGCAAAGTGTTAAAGCTGTACAGGACAAAAGGGCCGAAGTAAAAGTAGTGCATATGCATAATACACCTTCTCAGCCAGCTGATTACAGTTTGAAGGAGACCAATCCTCAATTAGGTGCTGTAGGGGTGCATAGAGACAAGCTGACTAGCACTTATGATTTGGTTGAACAGATGCAATACTTGTATGTTCGTGTTGTAAAGGCTAGAGGGCTGCCCAATATGGACATCACTGGGAGCTGTGATCCTTATGTCGAGGTGAAAAATGGAAACTACAAGGGAACTACAAAACACTTTGAGAAGAAAACAAATCCCGAATGGAATCAAGTATTTGCATTTGCCAAGGAGAATATCCAGTCATCGGTTCTGGAAGTAGTGGTTAAGGATAAGGATTTAGTTAAGGATGACTTTATTGGATTTGTAATGTTTGATCTCCATGAGATCCCCACAAGAGTCCCTCCTGACAGTCCATTGGCATCCCAATGGTATAGGTTGGAAGACAAACAAACAGGAAGCTCAAATGTTAAAGGTGAGCTTATGCTTGCAGTGTGGATGGGAACTCAAGCAGATGAAGCCTTTCCAGAAGCATGGCATTCTGATGCTGCTGCAGTACACAGTGATAAGGTAGCTAGCCTTCGATCCAAGGTATACCTTTCTCCCAAACTCTGGTATGTTAGAGTCAATGTTATTGAGGCTCAGGATTTGCAGTCGAGTGACAAAGGAAGATTTCCTGAGGTCAGTGTGAAAGTACAGCTGGGAAACCAAATGTTGAAAACAAGAGTTGCCCAGAACAGGGGCATAAACCCCCTTTGGAACGAGGATTTTCTTTTTGTGGCAGCAGAGCCCTTTGAAGAACACTTGATTCTCACAGTAGAGGATCGAGAAGGACCAAACAAAGATGAAGTGATTGGGAAAACTAGAATTCCATTGTCAGTAGTACCAATACGTTTGGATCATAAAGTTGTCCCCAGCAAGTGGTACTGCCTTGAAAAGCCTTCTCTGATTGATCTAGAGAAGAAAGAAACTAAGTTCGCAAGCAGGATTCATTTAAGAATCTGCCTTGATGGTGGATACCATGTCCTCGATGAATCTACACAATACAGCAGCGATCTGAGGCCTACTGCCAAACAATTGTGGAAACGTTCCATTGGTGTCCTCGAAGTGGGTATCCTAAGTGCCCAGGGCTTGCTTCCTATGAAGGCTAAAGATGGCAGAGGAACTACTGATGCTTACTGCGTTGCCAAATATGGACAGAAATGGGTTAGAACAAGGACAGTCATAGATAGCTTGAATCCAAAATGGAACGAGCAGTACACCTGGGAAGTTTATGACCCTTGCACTGTCATAACTATTGGGGTTTTTGATAACAATCATGTTGAAGGAGGAAACGGGACAGCAGGAGCTAGGGATTCCAAAATCGGCAAGATACGCATTCGGCTCTCCACTCTAGAAACAGATAGGGTTTACACCCATTCATATCCTCTGCTGGTGCTGCAACCTTCAGGAGTTAAAAAGATGGGCGAACTTCAGCTGGCTATCCGTTTCTCATGTTCATCCCTGTTAAATATGATGCACACTTATTCAAGGCCCTTGCTGCCTAAAATGCATTACTTACATCCTCTCTCTGTGATTCAGCTTGAGGGTCTCCGGTACCAATCCATCAATATTGTAGCACTTCGGCTCAGCCGAGCTGAACCTCCATTGAAAAGGGATGTAGTAGAGTATATGGTAGATGTGGATTCTCATATGTGGAGCATGCGCCGCAGTAAAGCTAACTTTTTCCGCATAATGTCTGTTCTGTTACCCCTGGTAGCTATTGGTAAGTGGGTTAATGAAGTTTGCAATTGGAAGAATCCTATCACTACAGTACTGGTCCACATTCTGTTCCTCATACTGGTTTGGTACCCTGAACTGATATTGCCGACTGTGTTTCTCTATATGTTCTTGATTGGCATATGGAATTTCCGTTTCCGAGCTCGGCATCCACCACATATGGATATTCGGCTCTCTCACGCTGAGGCAGTGCATTCTGACGAACTTGATGAAGAATTCGATACATTTCCCACTTCAAAAGGTTCTGACATTGTGAGAATGCGATATGATCGCCTGAGGAGTGTTGCTGGGAGGATACAGACTGTTGTTGGAGACATGGCCACACAAGGAGAGAGACTGCAGAGCCTCTTAAGCTGGAGAGATCCCCGCGCCACTACAGTATTTGTCAGTTTTTGTTTGCTGGCTGCCATTATTCTGTATGTTACCCCTTTCCAAGTAGTAGCAGTGCTTGCAGGACTGTATCATTTGCGTCATCCAAGGTTTCGGCGGGCACTTCCTTCTGTGCACATGAATTACTTTCGGAGGTTGTCTGCACGAACTGATAGTATGTTGTAAGCAGTTTGGTCTTGGAGCCTGTGGCCCGGTGGGTGTGGACCGTGTGGTTTTTATTAGCAATTTCCCTTACTGTTTTACAAAAAACACAAGCCCAGCTTTGATATTATTTGGATTCTGATGAATGGGATTGTTATGATTCTTCGCGATTCAAACTAGATTATAACGGATAATAAATGTGAAGCACCAAAGTCGTGCATTGTCTTTATGATTCAAGTCCATATCACTTTACCAGAGGTCATTTAAAATATAATTAAGATCATGTTTCATTTTTTATAGGTCATTTAAAATATAATAAAGATCATGTTTCATTTTTTATCTAGATATCTTTTTAGAAAAATCATTTTTATTTTTTAAAATCATTTTAAAATATTAATTTCTTATATAGATATATTTTTAGAAAGACTTTATTTATTTATTTTTAAGATCATTTTAAAATATTAAAGGATTTTTTTAAAGATTTTTAAAGTTTGTTTATATTAATTAAAGTATGGAAATGTCAATATTTTTCAATTGTTTTTGAATGGGAAAAATGTAACTTGTTAATTAAGGAGAATTAAAGTTACATGGAAAATCAAAATTACCATTGTAGTTTTATCTTCAACAAAGGTGCTATTTAAAAGCTGCAAAAACATGGTGTACATAAACTTTATTAAATAGTTTTTATATTAAAATTTTACAAAGAAACAAATACCGAGCACAAATGTAAAAAGTTAATATCACATTTGTAAAATAAAATAATTTGATCAAAGTGGGGCGGTCCCAACTATGGAGAAGTTTGCATAGGCTCAACAAAAAGATGTTGAATATTCTCCTCTTCCCGTTTGCATAGCATACACAATACTGGACCTCTTTTTGTGCAAGTTGACCCAAGTGAAGATACAATTTTCCATACACACCCATGTAAAACATTTGATTTTTAATGGAAGAGTCCATCGCCAAATGCTATGCCACGAGCTATTTTTTAGCAGAAAAAATACCATATCCTGTTATTCAATAGAATCAAAGATCATCATGTACACTCATAATGGAGATTGACTCCTTAGATATGTTCTGAAAGGGATCTTCTTGGATCATCAAGACATAGACATCATACCAAAGGCCCACGAGCTTGTAACATGGTTAGCTGAGAAAGAGATAATCACTTCATAATCCTTTCTGGCTAGATCTCCCTTGTCTCTGCCTCGCACAGATCTCCCTTGTCTCTTTGTCCTATGATCAAGAAAATAATAAAATAATTTTAATTAATTATTTTTTCAACTCACTTGAGTTTCATTTTCTTACTTCAATATGTATATAGAATGCTAGTTAACTTAATGAAATTAAGGGAATCTTAATTTTAATTTTAAAAATAAATGTTTTTTTAAATTTTTAAAATTTAATTTAAATATATATAAAATTTAAAAAATTAATTATATATTATTTTTATAATTTAAAATGTTAACTTTGTCTACTATAATAGATGGTAAATGGATTTATTGTTAAGACATTTCTTATTTTGATTATTTAAAAAAGAAATTAAAACAATAATTTTAATAATTTTTTTAAACTAAAAATGTCTTATTTAAAAAATTAAATATATAAATTAAAAATAAAATTTCATTAAATAAGTAATTCATATTAAAAATTAATTACGTCGTAAGGCGTTTTCTATCAGAAGTTGGTTTTCGGACCACTGTAGCTTCGTCGTCTTTCCCGCAAATTAAATTATGCCACGCATTTTCCAATAAAAAACTGCCACGTGGTCGGACGATCGGTCTAGAGTTCATTGTCGTTGGTTCAAGCAAGCAATTTACAAAAGAAGAGGAATGCAGAGGCAGTGGAGGATGTATGCGAGCGATTCAATTCCCGATGAGGTCTGGACTGCGTGATAGGGAACCTAGAGGATACAAGTGATCGCAACGCCGTTTCCCTGGTCTGCAAGATGTGGTACCGCGTAGATGCTCTTACTCACAAGCATGTTACCATTGCATTCTATTACACCCTAACCCCTTTGTATCTCAGTGCTCGGTTCCCAGGGCTTGAGTCATTGAAACTGAAGGGGAAGCCCAGGGCTACCATGTTTAATTTGATTCCACCGGGCTGGAGTGGATATGCGAAGTCGTGGATTAACCAAATTTCCAAGACATTTCTATGCTTAAAGTCTCTTCATTTGCGCAAAATGATCATTACGAATGAAGATCTTAGTCTTTTGGCTCGCGACCGAGAAAACATTCTTCGGGTGCTTAAGCTGGAGAAGTGCTCAGGATTTCGGGCTCCTCGCAATCGCATGGTCCTGCAGGTAATTTTCGCGATCTTTTCAATCTTTAGCAGACCGAAAAGAAATCACGGTCTTTAATTGAAAGTCATATTTTGTGAATTATTCAACAAAAATCCAAAGCAAGTACTCTTTTGGCTCAAACTTTCGCAGCCATTTGATTTATAACAGGGTCGTTAAAGAAAGTGTTGGAGAATTTGGAGGTTTGAGAGATAGATTCCAACTGTAAAGGTTTCTTTTTAATCTATGTGTTGTTTGGAGTGGAGATAACGAAAAACCCTAACCTCAGATAAGGGGTTTCAAGTTCAACTCCTCTTCTGAGTGAAACAGAGAATGGCAGGGGCAGGCGAAATTCTATCTGATCCGACAGCAAAACCTTAAATGTTCAACATTCACAAAAAAAATGGAAGGTAACCTTGAATTGTAAACCGTAAATTTTTTTTTATGAAGCGAGCAAGTCACATTTTAATAGAAGTTGAGAGTTTCAAGGTAAATTTGAAATTCATACTCTTATTTTATTCAAAGATCTTAGCTTTTCTGCTCAAACTCCTCGATACGATATGTTGTTGTTGTTTTTTAATATAATTCCCTTGCGGTTTGCAATTTCTTATGAATTCATGAGCAATAATTACTCTCTCGACTTCTCTATGAAGCTCTTTACAAAAAATTAAGTGTTCCTTTCGCATGTTTAGTAGGACAAATCACAGCTTTCATGTAATTTCAAAGGCTAACATGGGTAAATTTCCTACCGCCCACCTTGGCATTGAAAAGTATATAACTCAGAGAAATATTAGTTTTAGAACTACATATTCGTTTGACTTCGTGCAATGAATTTGGTGGGATATAGATGAGAAACACATTGCAAATAGTACAACTCTTTTGATGAAACCCGAGGTTCGTAATCTCAGTATCCAATAGGTTTTCTTGGTTCTGAGGGTAAGAATTGGTTTTTGCCTGAGCAATTTTCATGTTTGGGCACAGAGGCCAGGCTATAAAAGTGGGATGTTACAAGTACGGGGCGATACTTCGGTAGAGAGACCAGTTTCTGAAAGTGAAGGTTCCTAATATGGATCTTGATATCAATCACAGCCTTGAGATTATGAAGGAAGAGGATAAAGAAAAAGATAGGAGGTATAGAATTGTTGCAGTGGTTGTTGAAAAGGGTAATAACAACGAATATGTAGTCCGTTGGGCTCTCGATCACTTGGTTTCTCGTGGAGAAAGTTTGGTTCTTATACATGTGTGACAACCAATTCTAACCATTCCAACTCCAAGTATGATATCTTCTTCCTGCTTTAACATTCTGTGTGGGGGATGGGGGGTTTCAAACATATGTCATTGCATAGGAAGGTTTTTTTTCACTGAATCTTTGCATAGAGCCTTCAGATCTTGGTGTTTAAGAACTATTTCTCCAATAGATATGAAGATTTTGCAACATCTTGTTTTGATGGGTAGAATAACAAAATAGTATGTAAAGCCCTGTTTCAACTTGAAAATCTTGGCAATTTTTCAATTTTTGTGGTTAGCTTGGTTGTTGATTCTTGATTGTCATTTAATGAATATTCTTTTGTGAATTCCCATGGTTTTTTTCATTAGCAAGCTTTAAATTAAATTTAAAAAAAACAGAGTTGTATGTTAAATGATTATTCAGAAGAGACTTGCAAAACATCCATGACATGTTTGATTATCAAGTCAAGCACTAAAAGTGTTGGCCAATATTGAAACAGGAATTTTAGATAAATAATCAAGCAATCTATCTAAAATGAAACATCAATCTCTACTTTTATATTGTAACATATTTCAAATCAATACATAACTGGAAGCTTATAGTTTTGCTTTGACAAATCAATACATGTTGACAATAGCATGCTTTGAGTCATTTTGACATTGCAACTTAATTGTGAGTGCAGAGCATAGTGCCATTGGGTCAATGCATTATAATTTTATTTGAATGCCTGGATATTATTTGCAGGACACGAAGTTGCTTGTACCCTATTGTTGATCTATATGTTTAGTCAATACCTTTTTAGCTATGGATGCACTCGAAGAAAGAGTTGGAAATCTTTGTAGATATTTTTGATATAACAGGCCATAAATATGTAAGAGGAAATTATCTCTCTTATATGATGTCACAACTAAACTGTGCACATATACGAAGAGAAGATAGTTGTTTTCATGGAGCTTTATGTAACAATTAATAATGTTGGTTTTCATGGAAAACTGTTATGTCTGTTATTATTCTTAAAATATAATATATTCAAAGTTTTTGTTTAACAATGTTGGATCCTTTGACTTCTATGGACGGTGGTAAATGGAATATGTTGAACCTTTCATTTAATGTTTGTTACCTAGTATGTTGGATCCTTTTATTTATAGTTGGTTTTGGTTATTCCTACATACATAGTAAACATTACTAAGTGACCTTACCAACTCATCTTAACCTCTATTCTATATTCCTAACCTTATCCCATTGCTATCAACTCTTATTTATTCTTCATCCATTGCATCATCGCTTCTCCCTCGTTACCTATCCACTACAATGAATAAGAATTTCATTATCCTCTCCCACTCTTTTGAGCACATAAAGGTTGTATATAATGTACATATATTGTGATAGGAATTTGATGTAAACTTACAAGGTCATTTGGCTAAATAATTGAAACATTTTGTATATATTTTTAGTATACATTTTGTATATATTCTTAACCATAGTGTTATTAAAATTTTAGAAGAATATGATCAACTCAAGTGGTCCAAGAATAGTGGAACAAGGGTATACACTATCAAGTTGGGTTATGTTGCAAGCATTGAAGAATGCCTTCCTTCATATAGAGTCTATTTGGGGAGAGCGGTCTAGAAATCAACATTTCCTTTAAAAATAAAGATTATTTTATGGTTATAAATAGCCAAGAAGTTGTTAACCTAGGATAATAGACATAAAAGAAACTAGACATGCTAGTAGATGCATACTTTGCAAGCATGATTTAGATATTGTAGATCACTTGTTCATGGCCTTTTATTTTGAGTTATCTGTTTGGAAGGAGGTAGCTCTTGTCTAAGTAGGATGAGATAAGAGTAATTTGGTGAACAGTCCCTTCGCACACAAGGGCTCAAAATTTATGCAGAATACTTACATATCTGACATAAAACACTTTCTTGTGAATTCTCAAGGTGCTCTTAGAGTGGAATGCAAGGAAAAAATGTGGCACTTTTTTGCAAAGAAGAGCCTTGTCTTCAGTAGACATATTTGAAAGTTTGTTGAAGGGTAGATTTGGTATGAAGTTATAATGCAAATTTGAAGTAGTTATTGAGGATTGTTTTGGCACATTTCACAAAGAAAATAACTTTGCTTATGCATGGAATCAAAAAATTATTCCCATGAAGCAATGAATATATGAAGACCCGAAATGTTTAAGTGTAAAAAGTTATCTTAATTAAAGGGCCATGTAGAGACCTTGAAGTTTTTAAGCTTGGATGTGGGAGCAGTACTAATACTAGAGCAGAACTTTTAGCACTCTGGGAATCATTACGCGTTGCCAAAGATATTGGACTACCTTACCTACATATCTTTGGCAACTCCTCAGTGATTATAAATTGGGCAAAGGGGGAATCCACCCTTGACATGGTGAGCCTTGAGGCTTGGTGCTACAACACCAGATTATTCATATCCTCATTCACCTAGGTGGATTTCAGTCATGTCTATAGGGAACATAACAAGAGGGCATACATCTTATCCATGGAGGGTTTGTGTATGGCTCTTGGTCATCTTTTACTTACTGAATCTTATGATGACGAGTTTATTGGGGAAGTATCAATCCATATTTTTTAGAATTTGGTCATTCTATTTCAGATATTTATCTCATGGATTTTTTTTAGTTATTTTTGGTTATGCTGAGCAGCAGTTATAGGAATTTTGAGAGTCACTTGCCTGCTTTGGATAAGGTGTCTGGGCTCTTGTTATGTTCTTTATGGACATTTCTCTGACTGATGTATATACTGCTCACTTATGAGAGGACCTTTTCATGTATTGATACCCAGGTGTTGATAGTATTTTTTCAGATCTTGGGTATAGTTATATTTCTGTTTTGAACTGCATTGTAATGTAATATTTATTGTTCTATCTGACCTATTGGGGTATGGACAGTTGTTTGATGATGTACAAGGTTACCTTTGACTCATAAGAATATCAAGGAACTGTTTTTTTCGACTGAAAAAAAGCTTGAAACCTCAAGTGAACTTAGGATCAAGAATATTAACTTATGTTTTAGATACTCTAAGGTCAAGAAGACAATGTGATATTGACTTTTTCATTCACAATGTGATATTAACTTTTTTCTTCATTTTATCTTAGTTTAGGGTTGGGAAGAGAGAAATCTCTATATCTTTACCGAATGTAATATTCTCATCATCCTACCACAATGACAAGGAATTAAGTCTAGAATCCACTTAAAGTCTTAAAAGTGATTTACAAGTAGTAGTTCAATGAACATATTTAGTATTATGATTATTGTCTTATATTACAAGTAGTTATCAACAAGGATATCAAGAGTAGTTTGATATATTTGAACTAATTATATAATTTTGATTCAATCTTTTGAATAACACATCATAGCTTTTTCATTGTGGACACAAAAAACAAGTTCAAAATCCATTACAAATTGCAAATTTGCTTTGATACGTTTTATTATAATCAAAATTTCCTTACTTTCTCCTTTATAATTGTTTATTTTGTCATTTATAAATTTTCCAATATTTTTTATTTTATTTTATACTAACTTTAGCTTTAGAAGTTTTCACCTAATGGTAAAAAAATAAACTCCTTAGTCTTCGTGTATGAAATGCCCACCAAACTGCATGTTATTCATGTAGCAAAAAATACATGTTTTTATGTGTTCTTTTAGAACTAAATCCTATCAAATTTTAAACGACTGCAAATTTTTAACCATATATTGGCCACAATCTACCCACATGTTTATATCTGGATTGATCCATATCTTTCACTTTACACTCTTGACTAATCAATACCCTATGGGAGCTCTGTATTCTTCTTTAGTTTGCACTTTCTTTGCTCCAGGAATCAAGTAAACACCTCCTTTTTATCTCAGGGAAAAAATAACATATCCTTTGGCTTTTGACTCATTTTTTTAGCCTGCATATACATTGTTTTCATGTGCCTTCTAGACTTTCTTTCCATCCTCTTCGTGACTAACACGTGACTGTGTTTTTCCTTTAACCTTCATTCCCATCCTCTTTGTGACTGGCGTGTGGTTGTGCTTGCCCTTTAGGGTCGGGCCCTGCCCTTTGCTGGCCCTCCAATACCTGGGTCATGCCTACTATGACCTTCTTTTGTTGGCCATGGGATGAGGTCTTCACCTCCTTTACCTGCCCATATAGAGCTAGCTTTCCTTCCTGCCCTGTTCAGACTTGATGCTCGTACTTGTTGAGCTTGGTCATGTCATGCCCCGGCCCCCCAACCCTAAAGGGAATACACGACCACTCTCCACTCTAGGGAGGTCATAACATTAAACATATGCTTTAATAACTTCAACTAACCAATAAGGTTATTACAATTTCATCGTTTGTGCCTTGCCTTGTTAGACAATGAGATAGGTAACTGAAGTGAATCTGGCATGTTACTTGGCAGCAATTGCACAACTTCCATTGTCATTACTGAAATAAATAGGCAATCAAAAAATAATAAACAAACAACACCATAAAAAACAAATACTATCACTTTCCGCTTGCTAAAAACAAAAACAAAACAACCTTGCCTTCTTCCCTCCCCCCATCCACCCCCCAAAAAAACACTCCTGCACTCATGCATATATTTCTGTTCATTTGCTTCCAACATCTTAACTTCGTTTTGTTTCATCTACTTGAATCTACCATAACATTACACTTACAACATTCTTTTCTCTCTGCAATAGAACAAACAAAGAAAAGAACAAAAAAATGTCCATTACACAAGTTTTCGACTTCTTTTTCCTTTCATCTATGGTGTGAATATGTTATTGCTTTTGTTATTTGCTACTATGAAAAAAAACACTGTCAGTATAGCAATTCCATTACAAAAAAAATGTGCAAGTTTATTTACTCTATATTATTTGAACATGTTAAGCTTTTAATGGCTCTGTTTTCTCTCTTCCTAGCTCTTTGACAACAAATATGGACATGCAATACCTGAACATCCTTCCTGACTTCTACAAGAAGATCAAGGAACAACAAGCATCACTACAACAAATTGAAGCACGCTTCCAATTGACTTCAAACATCCCACTGAATCCGATCCACCCTACTATTAAGCTTCTCTCAGAAATAAGAGCTTTCCTTCAATGCATTATCCATATGCATGAAAGGGACACCATGCGCAAGATCCGCAAAGACTTAGTATCCCTCCACCCTTGTCTTGCTCAATACATAAACATTACATGGTGTTTTCGTTGCCATAAACCCTCTTACATTTATGACTAAAGCCTCTTCCTTGCTTGCAGTTCCCTTTTCCCTCTCCTTACAACCCAACAACCTTTCTTGTTTGATTTCCACATGTTCTTCAGTTTCCATTACTACCCTTCACCTGTATGTACTACCTTGTCTATAACCTATGCTTTAATTGAATAAATGTATTACCCTTTTTCACACATGCAATGCACAAACATTGTACATATTACATGCTTCCACTACTACCACAGTACATGTACATTTATTATATTTCCCTTCTACTTGCATGTAATGCACCTCTCTAATGTATATATTCTATCAAACAAACAGTTCTTTTACAAATACAATGCAACAAACTCTATGTAAATAGAAACAGTTCACAATATACTAAGTTCTTAACTTCTGTTGTACATTTAATCCATGTATATATTTAGCTTGTACTTCTTGTCATTACACATATGTATATTCTTTTTTCCATGGAGTCACTATACTTGGTTTCAAAGTAAATATGTTGTCCATTTGTTACTTCTACTCAATTTATACCGTTTGTACATTAAATTGGTTTCAAATATTCGCAATCCTCATTTTGTTTCAAATACTCTCTTATGATCAGAGAAACAGTTCACACTATACTGTATGTACATAGAAACAATTCACAATATATACTAAATTCTTAAGTTTTGTTGTACATTTAGCCCATATGTATATTTAGCTTGTACTTCTTGACTTCATACCTATGTCTATTTTTTTCCCATGGTGTCCCTATACTTGGTTTGGAAGTAAATTTGTTGTCCATTTTTTAATTTCTACTACAAGTATACTATTTGTACATTCAGTTGGTTTCAAATATTCGCCATACTCAAATCGTTTCAAAATACTCTCCATAAGACAGTATATGGTCTGTAAGTAAATAACTGTTGCAACAGTTTGTTAGTCGTTTTTTTAATTTACTAGTACAGCTGCTTCATCTGTACTTGTCATCTCCTGTTAGCGCCAATGCAAGCTTCCTTTCTAGCATGCAAAGCATCCAACTCCAAACTAAAAGGTAATGTCCTATCTACTATTCTTTTCCATGCTATTTTTCCATTTTATACAAGAAGAAACAAAAAAATACTTTATTTTTCCCTCTTACATTACATGTATTGCAGCTTAAATTCAACATCACAAAAGAATACAAAAAACACGCTTAACATCTATGCCTCCCTTTCCAGCTATTCATGAAGGTCTACATATGGGTACGCGGTTTTTCTCTCTTGTTATAGGATTCTACTTCCTTTTTCGCTTCCTTTACTTTGCAAGTTAGTTTCTTCTCTACAATATATCTCAATCTTAAAAAATTTATTTCCTATCTTCAGGTTCCCATTGCCTTTTTTTATTTACGTGGGTAGATGCTGCAATGCCTTCAACCTCAACGCTTTCATGGTAAGATACACTTAATGATTTTGGTAAACATTACTTGTAAACCACTCTTTCTTATTAGAATTACATATGGGATACATCATCTTTTTCATTATATGTACATATGCTCATAAAATTCAGTACATGCTCACTTCATATTTTCTTTGTGAAATTATCTTGGACTGATGGTTGTCCTGGTTTTTATCTTCACCCACTCAGGTCGAGTACACCTTTTTTCCAACTGCTTACATGATGCCATCAAAGAATTGTAGATTACTACGAAGAAATGTTTTTTTAAGGTCATGTATTGAATCTCACCAATTTTTCCTACAACAATCTCAGTTGGTCAATCCCACAAATTCATGCCAAGACCTTCAGGTAAGAACAACTCTGCCAAATAAGCCATGTTTAATGTATTGCATATTGTCGATCATTGTGTCCTGAAGTGCAATAGGTCAAGTGACATAAATTCCATAAATTAATACCAATTGCTGAGCTATTACTGCATGCAACCCTTTTGTTTTGAGCACAACTTAATCTGGTTCTAATACAAATATCTAAGTCTCACAGGTTTATGAAAATGGGCTTGCACAGTGTCATTTAATTTATTTCTGAAAAAAGTTATTATCTAAAAGGATGGGTTAATTCTACTTTTTTTTTTATTGCTCTTATCCTGGCTTCTAAAGTTATGTGCAAGGCTCTCTTTTGATTTGTATGTGTGAAATACCTGTGGATGTAACTTGTAAGTGATTAAACTACACACAATTTCCTGATTGTTTAATAGATAGTAATGCTCATTTGCTTTTTCAATATGTCAGCAAGTGCTTTATATTGATATTGATATTCATCACGGGGATGGTGTGGAGGACGCCTTCTATAGTACTGACCGAGTCATGTCCATTTCATTTCACAAGTTTGGAGACTATTTCCCAGGCACAGGCCACCTTAAAGATACAGGATATGGGAAAGGAAAATATTGTTAATTAAATGATCCCTTGAATGATGGAATTGATTATGAGAGCTACACTAATCTCTTTAGGCCTATAGTATAGAAGGTCATGGAAATATATCAGCCGGAAGCAGTTGTCTTACAATGTGGAGCGGATTCTTTATCAGATTATATGCTACGTTGTTTCAATTTGTCAGTCAAAGGGCATGCAGACTATGTTCGATTTCTTCGGTCATTTACTGTTCCATTGGTGCTTCTTGGAGGCAGGGGTTACACTATTCACAATGAGATCAATATTCTTTTCCTACTGTTGGTGTTATGAGGTTTAGCTTATCTATGCATATCTTTCTTCAAGAAGTAGCACAGATTATATGTAGGTGTTAAACCCCAAGATAAGTTTCCTCATAATGAGTGCTCTGAATATTTTGGGCCATATTATACCCTTTTACTGCATGCAAACCCTACAACCCAAATAGTAAAAACTTCTACAACCAGAGGGCCTCTTTAGTTTTTCTTCAACAGTGCTGCTTTTCTTTACCTTCCTTTTCTTCACTTCAATCCATTTCACCTGCATCAAGAACTAGCCATTGGCAATTTTATCATCCTACAAACTTGTTGGATGTTCTTTAGCTTCCAGTTCCAGAGGACGAGTTGCCATCCTGCCAAGTATTGTCCTTTGTGGGAGTTTCTTGTGCAATCTCATTATCTATACGAGGACTTAGACAATTTTGAGAACCACCATTCATATTGTTACCCAAAGTGTAGGTATTGCCCCTTTCACCTTCTTAATGCTTGGACTCTTTTTCATCCCAGAATCTCCAAGATGGCTGGTTTTGGAAAATCACAAGGAATTACTGAAACTTTGTCAATCTACAATCCTTCGTATCATGTGAGTATATATACAACTGTACTATTAAATCTAATGATTTTTAGAGTTGTAGATGTTAAAGTCCCAGGAACATGGGAATTGCTTGTGGAGAATGGAGGAATTGCATCAATGCACACTACAGTGACCCATTATGGAATAGTGGTGTTGCTGGATAGGACAGACATTGGAGAGAACATGATCAGTTTACCAAAAGGGAAATGTAGAGATAATCCTAATGACCAAGCCCTGCAACACGACTGTACTGCACATTCCACGCTCTTCAACCCTACCACCAATGATATTCGACCGTTGAATATATTTACAGACACATGGTGCTCTTCTGGCCAGATTCTCCCTAATGGAACTTTGCTGCAGACAGGAGGGGCCATGGATGGCAACAAGAAGATCAGAAAATTTGCCCCTTGTCCTCTTGAGGAGCTCTGTGACTGGACTAAGTTGGAAGATGAGGAGCTGAAACAAGGACGTTGGTATTCAACTAACCAAATCCTTCCTGATGGGAGAGTTATTATTGTTGGAGGAAAGGATACTCACAGTATTGAGTACTATCCCCCAAGTTTCGAAGAGCCCGTTGCCATGCCATTTCTAGCCCAATCCCGAGATGACTAGTTGGATAATATGTATCCTTATGTTCATTTGCTACCCAATTACAATCTATTTATATTTGCAAACACTGATTCAATTCTCTATGATTATAAAGGCAACACTATCCTAAAACAATACCCTGCATTGGAGGGTGGTCCTAGAAATTACCCCTCTACCGGGTCATCTGCGATGTTGCGGTTGACACCAGAGGATAATTATGTAAAGGGGGAGATTTTTATATGTGGAGGCACAAGATATGGTGCTTACCTTGAAAGGATTCCTCTTTCTGCCAATGGCATTTGTTGAAGAATGGTGGCAACAGATGATGCACCTTCATGGGTTATTGAGGACATGCCATTTGTGAGGATTATGGGAGACATGGTCATGCTTCCTACAAGCAATATTATGATTCTAAATGGTGAACAGGATGGTTCATATGGTTTCGGTTTAGCATCCAACCCATGCCTGAATCCAGTTATGTATCAGCCCTCTGCAGCTCCTGGCGTGAGGTTCATGACTTTGAATCCTACTACTATACCGCGAATGTATCATTCCACTTCGGTTTTGCTTCTAGATGGTAGGATACTAGTTGCAGGTAGTAATCCTAATTATAATTATAACTATACTGCAAAATTTTCTACAGAGCTTAGAATTGAAGCCTTTCCGCATGAGTATCTTGGGCTTGATAGGGCTAATCTGCGTCCTAGAATTACCACAGCTCCAGATGTTATTTCCTATGGATCCAACTTCACCGTTAAGGTCTCTGTTGAGCTTCCTATTGTGGGAATTATCGAAGTAAATATGGCAAGTGCTCCTTTTTCAACACATTCATTTTCTCAGGGTCAGAGGATGATTAAGTTGGAGGTTTCATCTGCTATTCCTGATGGTCTTGGTGCATCAGCATATACTATAACTGCAATTGCTCTGCTGAGTGCAATTGTTTCTCCTCCAAGTTACTACATGGTCTTCGCCATGAATCAAGGTGTTCCTAGTATTGCTGCTTGGATTCAGCTGGTAAATAAATAACATGATTCAAATAAATCATCAGCATCAACATCTTCATCTTTTGTTTCCACTGATCAGACTCAGCCATTATCTTCTAAATTTTATACTATATATCTTCATTAGCATTTCTCAATATTTTATTGCTCTTGACTAGCTAGAAAAAAAAGGGTTTTAATCAAATTGGTATCTAGTCAATAACCATCAGCAATAGGGTTTTAACTATAATGCCCTGATATTGTAAGGGGAGAAGATATGATCTTCAAAGCAATTTGAAGGATATAATTAACTATCAATATAGGAGCTTAATGATACATCTTCATTGGTCTATATGCAAGCATTTTCCTTCAATTTTCTATGGTACTTAACTATGAATTGTATCTGTTTATTATATTAACTTTAGACGTCCTTGGGTTTTCAAGATGCATTATTCAGAATGTTTCAAGCAATCAAGCTGAATGATGTAATTCTTTAGAAATGAAGAGTACCAGGAGCTAGGCCTGGCATATTCTGGAAAAGATTTCTTTTTAATTTATCTTCAAAGTAAAATTCCAATTTTTCTCCTGAATTAAGTATTAGTTTATATCCATCTTAACAAGCACTAAAAAATAAAAATAGAAATTCAAGTTACAGACTTTTGACACGGAGGTAATGAACATAGCATCTAGCTTGGATTCTATGTTTGTAATTATACTTGTTTCTCGTACACTGGGTTGGCAAAATGCTATTGCATGCAATTATACTTGTTACTCATACACTGGGTTCTCATAATGCTATTGAATGCAATTATACCTGTCACTCATTTGCTGGGTTTTGAGAATGCTATTGAATTCAGTATTAGGTGGATTTTCCGTCTGAACCGTGAAGGGATGTTGGCATACACTACAGAATTTGAGGCCAAAATCCGACGGCTACCATGTCTGAAATTCGACACTAACCTGTCGGGTATTCGACACCCTCAATTTTTTTTGTTGTTGGTGGCGTAACGTTGGATATTCGACAGCCAAGACAAGGTCGTCGGATTTCCTACGGCATGACCGTCGGATTTCCTACGGCACGACCATCGGATTTCCTACGGCTCGGACTTTGGATTTCCTATGGCACGGCCATCGGATTTCCTACTGCAAGGCCGTCGGATTTCCTACGGAAAGGCCGTCAGATTTCCTACGGCAAGGCCGTCGGATTTCCTATGACAAACTGTCGTCGGAGCCACAACAATTTCGTCGGAATGGACGAAATTGAATGTCAGATAACCGACGGGATATTGTATATTAATAATAAAAAAATTGTATTCAGTGGCAAGTTTACTTTGAGATATGCTATAGATATCATTGTCTTTTGATATATTTTGGTGGATGTGTTTAAGTTTTAATACATAATCAGGACCAAAGATATGTAGGTCTCTTCATTTGAAAGAGGATTCAACATAGATGGAATCTAGGTAGCTATATGTAAATAATTTGATACTTATAGGTAGCTATGATAAGCACATTGCATGATGTAAGAAGAAGTTGGCAAGTTGATATGACATGAAAGGCATTGGCCTTGTGCAGTAGATTTCTGGGTCTATAGGTTTTTCATCTATATATTTGGCACAAAGTGGAGATTCTAAAGAGAATTCACATGCTAGACCACAATCCTTGGCCACTCCTATGGTTCCAAATCTAATGTTTCTAATTTAGAAGCATCTAATATTACTCTATTAAGAAGAATCTAATAGTGTTTTTTTCCCTTGCATAATTATACAAGCTAAGAAAGAATAAAAATAGGACAACCAAATACAATCTGATTCCATAGCTACAAATCTGCTTCAGAATTTTGGAAACACAGTGTAAGGTTTTAATTTCTCAACGTTTCAGGCTCAGTAGCTCAGCCCATCATCAGGTTCCAGATTTGGTTCCATGACTACAAATCTGGCTAAGAGAAGTTTTCTATAAAATGATGAGATAGGCATCAAGAATTAAAAATCCAATACAAAGACAAAAGGACAAGATGTAATACCTAAATCATCAATTGAGGCAGCAGACTCAAGTGCACCAAAAACAATAGTTGCAATAAGGGAAATGTGGAAAACCTAGGGAAAATTTCATGACAGATGAATGTTAATTTGCAATGTGAAAACCTGTGTCAATTTATCCTCCACAGGCTGGATGACAAGTGATGCAAATACAGCAGGGAGGCCCACCATACTTAAGAAGGAAAAAGTCACTCATTTTACATTATTTTATATGGCTTAGTACTTCACCATATTCAAGTCTTAATAGATTAGCTCTTTTTTTCCTCTTCAATAGTAAGGAACAACAAGGAAGCTTATCCCTGCCTTGGAATCAATCCCAACAATAGTTTTTTTATATTTATCTGCCCTGCACAAAGACGCCAAAAACAAGGAAGCTTATCTCCACCTCGAAATCAATCCCATCAACGGTTTTTAATATTTCTCTACCCTGCACAAAGAAGCCTTTATTACTAGGGGTCAAGAATGCATGATATATTCCCCATACTTGGAGCATTGGAGAATCATTTTCTATGGCTTAGCAGATTCACCATATTCAAGAGTCTCAATGGATTAGCTGTGTGTTCTCTGTAGAGTAAGGGAAAAAAGGAAGCTTACCTCTGCCTTGGAAACGATCTTCCCTCAATGTTTTCCATATTTCTGACCTACACAGAGATGCCTCTATTATCGGGGTTCAATAGTGTATGATGTATCCCCAATTCTTAGAGCATGGATGGAGAAGAAATACCATGAAAAATCATACCAGTATATGGTATATACTCATGTCTATGTACCAATATATACCTCTATACTTATGATGTATCCCCTGTATACCAGTAATAATACAGGCTGGTAACTCCACAAATTACTTTTCATTACTAACTTTATTAAAATTCCATTGCCTCACTGTCAATTTGAGTTCTATAACCCTTAATTTTGCAGTTACTTCTATCTTTACTGCTTACATTATTGTTTGTACAGTCACCCAGTAAATTGGGAAAAACAAGGATATAGCATAGGTGAAGGTTGCAAAAGGCAAGATTATAAACAAAAGGAGTGGTAACTCAAAAGGCAATATGGAACAATTATAACTGAATTTAATTTAGATATAGAGAATGGCGAAGTGAAAAAAATATTTCAAGCTAAGAGTCATATTTATATTCAAAGCTATGAGAACCAACCAATTCGGACCAGTTTGGGTGTTTTCCAGTCATAGTTGGTTGTTTTAAATGTTTTAAAACTCGGACTCCGACTCCAACTCAGCTCTAACTCAACTCTAATTCAAATAGGGCCCATAATGAAGCTCTAGGCTTAGAGGTTTCTTTAATTGCCGAAACAAGCCACCAAGCTATGAGAGCAAGTCACCAAACAACAGCAGGTAGTTCTCAAGCAATTTACTGGATATGGAATTAGGAATGACGCAGTCATTACAGACAAGGAAAAACTTCAGCGTCACCAACAACTTGAAAGGCTTTTTATCTAGCTAGAAACCACTATTGTGATTCTACTCATGATGTCTTCACAAGCGCATGTGATACATGTCAAACTTTTTGTCTAATAACATAAAGGGGAAAAGAAAAGAACCATAAAGGTTCAAACACAACTCTAAAGAGATTCAAAGTTTATTTTATTGCCCATTATTGAGAAATATTACATTTTTGAAAGAAGTTGTAATCACACAAAATATCTAGTGGGGATTTCAAAATTGTACTCATTTAAAGGAAGAACCCTATCCCTACTTGAAGGAAAATCGATTGTAATCTTTGGGGTGCAAGCTCAGTGGTACCCAACGCCCCCATCATTGTTGTGGAGGATGGGTGCATGATTGGTTGTACCCGACACCCTTTTGTTGTATTTATTATTGACAAGCAAGCATGATTCAATCAACACTTCTAAATGGGTAAAGGAGGAAAATGACTACAAAATGCTTACCATGAAATTGAACTTCTTCAGCAAGATCTTGAAGATGCTTTTCATGAAATTGACAAGCTACATAAACTAGAATATTCAATAGGGGGAAATTTTTTTAAAGAAATTGTTGATTGCACTAGAAAACACATTAGTGAACTAACATAAAAGTTGGAATAAGTGGATGAATGGGTAAATAATCTTCTAAATCTTCATGATAAGAAAGATCAAATGATAGAATCATTGTACCAAGAGTTACTGGCAAAGGAAAATGTGTTGTTGGAAGTGAAACGTGAAGTTCATTTGAGCCATTTTCTCGTCCATCTTCTGTAGTATATTGTGTCCCAATATTGCCTAGTATTCTAAGTGATCCCAACTTAATGGGGTTATTACAAATTACAAGCAAAGGCAGTCTAGAAATCTTTGTCCTATGACAAAGAATGCTTGTAATTGGTAAATGGATTAGAAATATTTGTCCTATGACAGTCACCTGCAAAGGAATTCTAGAAATTGTTTAGGAGTTGTATCAACCATAGATTTCCACTTGTTGCAGGATTGGGTGACTATTTGTTGGAAAAAAATTCCTAAGTGTCTGCTACTCATATTTTCCATAATGACTGGAAATGTTTTGATAACAATTTTCTTCCAGTTAGTTCTTATCATACTTGGCCTAATAGTTGTTTAACTGGCCCTGATAAACTCATAATGCTGACGTGTTACATATGTTTGATTAGTATTTTGTACAATACTCATCCTGTGTATAGTTATCAACATTTTTCATTTCTGAAATAATCCAAGGCTTCTCACTAATAGAATCCAAATTACTAATTGGCTCATGCTTTCATCTATTGATGATGTAGGTCATATGATCAATCAAAATATATTTTATAATTGATAAGGCGGATCAAAGTATTATCTTATCTTAACAATATAAAAAACTGATTTTACCAATACCATGAATAGTACTGGAAACAACATAACCATTGTATGGAAACATAATTGCAAGTGTCAAAACACTCTCATTGTAATGAATGGTTCCAAACTTCCATCCATTTCAAGTGCTCAAGATAAGTTGGTTGAGTATTGATTTAGGTGGAGTCTTCTGGAGGAAATTCCATTTATCAAGTAATCATATCCTTAAAACCTCTGCAGGTGTGTATATTTTATTTACAAGCACTGATGTTTATTAAGAATTTAAAGATATTGGTGCTTTATATAGTATAAATCACACCATTTATTTCAAATGAAAAAATGCTCTGCCCTTATAACAGACTATAATTTTATAGAGGGGCATCCATTTGATGTCATTTTATTATCCTATCTCAAACCTACAACACTACCCTATTCCCTTCACAATATGACTCCCTAACGTAGGACCTAGAACCCCCTCAACGTCATACCCTAAGGGAACATACACAGTCCAAGAGGACTGTTTATCTTGCAAACATTTACAACCCTATATAGTTGGGCTCTATCACTTATTAATTTAATCATACCCATCTAAAGAAGCTCTTGCACTTAGATTAATTATCAATAGTTTTTCAAAAGATGGAATCTACATTTTGGGCATGATTGAGTGACATTTTCTATTTGGCTGGAAATTGCATGGACAGTCATAGAGATTTTACATTTGTTGGAACGTAACTTGACTTTGACAATCCATTTGTTGTGATAATATTGAGCTTCAAAGCAATTGGTTGATACTTGTCTATAAATACTAAAGTGTCTTGTCCTTTTGCAAGCTGAAATTTGTTTTGGGACACCCATTTAGGCCATTAAATTGACTGGAAACTTCATATTCTTACTGTGTACTTGTGAAGTTGGAAATCATATTTTGCTCTTGCAAAGTCAAGTACAAGTTACAATTTGCAATCTTGAAACACAAATTTCCTACCTCACCAAATGATAAGAAAGTTTGAAATGTAAATGCCAATGGCCAACAAATGATGGAGCAGGTGTGTTACTTCCAGCGTAATTAAAATATATGATGACAGATCCAAATTGAAATTTCAGTCAACCAATGATATCAACAACCCAAACAAGTGTATCTAACCAAATTTTTAAAGGGAAATCTAAATCTTCTTTGTGCAATTTCCAAGGTTGTGAATGTTATCACGCTACTGTCAAAATCATAAGTATTTTCAGTCAAGCAGAATGTAACATATCATTGCTCAATCAAATGTTTCAAATCAAAGACAAGTGGTAAGAGAAGGAGTGTGAAATCACCAAGGTGTATTCTTTGAAATCAAAACAAGTTTTGGTCTTAATTGTATGCCACTGTCAAGTTAATTCCGAGTATGGCTGAAGGTTGCTTCTAAATAGACAGTCTCGAGTTTTGTTCCTGGGTTTCCAATTCTAGAGTGAAATTCTGAATAAAGATGCAAATGATAATCAATAACTCCAAATGGAAATTTGTGAAGCTAAGTGGACTATTAAGCAATTTAATTTTCTGTCAGTTAAGATGTTCTTATGACAGTCCTTAGTGCTTCTATTGGTGATTTTCTAAGGGGGAAATGGGATGGTTGTAGAGGGAAATATCAGAGGATAAGTTAGGGTGGTTTTGGGAGGATTAAATAGTAGGTTGCGAAAATGATAGGGCTGCAAGAAGAGTGTTATGACAGTAAATATCAAGACTGTCCTGTATGTGGCCAAAGCATCCAAATGATGGCCAAATGGCCTTGCGTTGGGAGTCAATGATGCTAGGATGATGGGAGGGAAGCATACTGTTGGCATATTCAACACTACTACAGCAAGGGACCGAGTCACCGACACAAAGCAAATTTTGAGCTCATGTAAGAAAGATTTACAAAAGAACAAACAAAATATTGAGACTTCTAATGAGACTACATAACAACACTCACAAAAAATATGAAACTAGGAGATGGAGGGGATGGAGTTTGGAGCCTGGACCAAGAAAAATTGAGCACACTTGCTATTCAAAGAATTTTGCAGACACGTCCCCCTTTAGCTACCATTATTTTTTCTCATTCTTAAAAATTTAGCTACAACCATATGTTAAATCAATTTGGGAAAGGCTATTCAAATGAACCCTGAGAAAAAGAAGGCATCAAAAGAAGAATTAGAAAATATACAATTTACATAAGTTATTATTCAAGTAGACAAAAGCAAATGGGTGTCACCCATTGTAGTGGTAAAGTAGAAAAATGAAAATTTGCATATCTACATGGGTTTCCAAATGTCAAATAGAGTGATAGACAGAACCTTTTGCAACACCTTTTGCAAAAGAAATACTTCAGGGAGTTGCCAATCCAAATTTCTTAAGTTTCATTCTTTTTTAGATAGTTGTTCCAGCTACATCCAAGTTTCCTTCAGATCATAGGATCAAGTTCTGACAACATCAAACACCGAATGCGTAGCAATCAACATTGACAATAGCAACAGTTGTTTAACCTATGCTGGCATGGAATTTCAAGCTACATATTGGAAAATGAAGAAAACATTGAAAAATCATAACAAACTGCAAACATGGAGGATAACATGATGTTGACAAAAGAACTGATAATCCCCTTAATAGCCTGTTATCTACAACCCTTAAAGAACCACCTCAGCTCAATCCCGTGGGGAACATGTTGTTGTGTTATCTTGTGATATCTCGTAGTTACTTGAGTTGTGGTGGTCTGTCCTAGGAAGGAAAAGGATCAAATGAAAGTCCTAGGTGATTTTGGCATAATAGAAACCCCTCACATGAACTCTAAGCAAAAGGTTTCTAGCTTGCAAGGGTCTTGTTTGAAAGGGTATTTAAGTTTTTAACTTCCAAAAACTTAAAGGTTGGCCTCATTCAAAGCAGACAACTCAAATCATATACTGCAATTTCAAAACTTGAACGCTGAGCTTTGTGTTTACATGTTTTAAGTAGCACATTTTGTTAAAAATATGGGTTGGCCTTGGCCAACTGTAACTGAAATCCAATGAATTAAAATTCCACATAATCATGCTTTCAATAGTCATATGTTCTTTGCAAACATCCTAGGTATCTGACCTTGTGCCAATTACAGTTTCCAAGTCCTCACAAGTTCCAACTCTGTTGTAATCATGCATACCATTATAAAGCTGAATCGTATAGGGGATCTATCAAGTCAAGGTGAAATGACAATGCAATCTAGCTGAATAGATTAACAAGCTCATGCAAAGAAACATATTTCTGATAGATCAAAATTTTAAAAATTCTCGAGAAAGCTTGTCCAATGGTAAAATCAGGTTAGATTTCATTGCAAGAGTTGGCATGCTAAATTCATGTTAGAGAACAAATAAAGAGCAAGCATGAAGCTTACTAAGATAAATTCAGCATATTTGTTTCAAGTGGATTACAATACAGAAAGAGGAAATGAATATGTGCTTCCAAAGCATATTTCACCTTGTCAGCCACAGTAGAGCATTTGCGCAAATAGAAGAGCCCTTGGTTGTTTTCTCTTCAATCTCCTTATGCACAATATCATATAACAAACTATTTGTTGAAGGATCCAATTCGTACTTAACATCCAATCTCTACAAAAAGCATTTGGAAAAATAGTTATCTGACATGCTAGAAATGGGAACAATTTATGTTTAAAATATGCACTATTTAAACTTTAGGTCAAAAAATAACCACATAATTGAACTAGTATTAAGTAATTACATGTAAGGATAAGTAAAAACCAAATAAAAAAACTCAAACAACAAGATGTGACTAAAAAACACATAATCAGAAACATGAATATTTGTTAAATGCTTTCAAATTATAAGAAAAATAAACAATCTGCCTTAAAATATATCTTTTAGAAACTATGGTCATGAAAATGAAGACCTGAGTTAAACTACATTTTTAAAAGATCGCATCTTAGTGCCCCTTCACAAAACCTGAGAAAGGTTACATTTTGAATGTCAGGGGTATCTAATATATGTAATTTTGTTTTACAAGAAATGAAATTATGATTTTTCCCATCAAAATAAAAAGATATCCTTAAGAAACCCATTCCTAGCTAGTCAGAATTAGAAGTTTTTGAGAAAAAGCCAAAAACTAACCCCATTGATTCCAAAAGATTTATATTTATCATAAGGATTCAAAAGTGACAAAGTTGAAAACAATAAGTGTTTGAATGTAAATAGATCCTTTCATTAACGATTCAATATTGAAATTGTTATTGGCATAGGTTCTTGGAGATTAACGATTCAATGAGATTCTTGAGTGTGTCTCTTAAATCCATCAAACTCTCAGTTTTTTTAAAGCAGGTCCCATGTCCGCCATTCTGAGAGCATCCCACTTGAAATCCATCCATAACAGGTCTGAAAGGACTTCCTTGATAAGTAAAAACCCGCTAAAATATCTTGCAGAAAAATGTACTAAAAAAAACAGAGAAGCAGTTTGTAGGGTCTCAAGAAAAATACTACTATGCAGAAATTTAAGCAGATCTAAGCTATGTAAACTGGCATTGCCCAAAATAAGCCAGAGCACTTATCTTTATGGATTTTGAATCCCGTTTTGCATTGAGGGAAAACCTGGTTACCTTCACTCCGCTCGTACTCATAGCACGTCCTGCAGATTGGAAATGCACATTCGCTGCAAGAAGAAAAAAGCTCTCCATCCACTGTGAGACCAATGTCATCACTACAAATATGGCAATTTGTGCACTCAAATAATGTAGAAGATTAGGCTGCAAATTACCCATGAAATCCCGTTAACTGTAATGCTATGAATTCGACAACACAATAGTATTGTTATCTGTAGTGCTAGTGCTATGAGATACATCTCAAAACCCCCAACTAAAAAAACATAATGCTGAAGCAGAGTTGACCAAATGTCAGTGCAGATGACATGCACTACTAAAATGGTTGATTATAGAGAGACTCGAATGATTGTTTCAAACCAATTCAAATGAGGAAGTTCATTATAGAGGGACCTAAATGATTGTTTCAAACCAAACAATCCTCTGCCTCTGCAAACCCTGACCATTGCAAACCCTCCTCTATGTAAACACACTTGACCTCCAGCAGCACCTCCAACGACCTCCTCTGCATGACCTCTAGCAAACCTCCTTTGCGTGACCTCTGGATGTGGAGGTATATTGTATTGGCTCCGCCATGAAATTATTGATTGGTTTCTTTATTTCGCGAAGAAATATTGTGTTCGGACGGTTGTGGTTTTATA
>LPNX010631536.1:0-13961 GCA_001517045.1 Pseudotsuga menziesii
CATTGTTTATTCTTCAGGTCTGCATCTTTTTGAAAGTTTATCAATTTCTCAGTAATCTCAAAACATTCAGCTTTGGTTGCTTCTGCTCTCACTATAGATTTGATTTTATGACTGAAGCTTCTGAGTTCTAGCATAGGCTGCCTCTTATTTTGAATTCCTTCAACGCCATCAAGAATGGTCTCCTTGGAAAATTTGCGTAGTGAAAATAAGTCACTTTGCACCATCCAATGATCAAATGTACTCTGGGAAAATATTCATTGTAATTTTTTTCCAAAATTAGCAGCAGTGCTCATGGGGAAATAATTATCGATACATAAGTGATTCTTTTGGGCAGTGTTAAGTGGAGAAATTAAAATTTTCGAGGGGTTTAGTGAACACTGGCTTTGATTTTTGTGTCTATTTTAATCAATTTTTTTTATTGGATTCTATCTCAAAGAAGTGAGAAAATGTATTTTTTCTTATTAACCAATGCTCCACGACTGTGTCTCTGTTCTTTGAGTCAATATGGAAGAGTTAGTGCATAACTCTTTATTCAGATCATGGTAAGGCCAAGGTGTTGATCTTATTCTTTTCTGGTGGTGCAACCTTCAAGATAATAGATATGCTCAAAGAAGAAACAACAAGAACAGCGTGCACAAGATCAATAGTAATTGTGACAGGAGCTACACGGGTGGGATCTGCTGAAGGCTTTGCACCAATTGGAAAAGCAGAACGAGGTGCTTGAGGGCCACCAAATCGATATATAAGAAGGTCACTGAAATTTACAATATTGGCATGAGGTGATAGTTCATTGGTAAGACCATAGAAGTATTCCTGCAACACAAAAGCAACAATATTTCAATATTAAAAATTCGAGAAGTATAGCATTCAAGCATACCTTCCAGACATCAGCCATGCCTTGTATTTTATAGCAAGTAATGCAACTAAAAAATACAATTGCTTGCAAGGTGGAGATGTGCATGCATTCAAGCACAAGTTAATTAGTTGACAACTAATTACTTTTTGAAGACTTTAGTTTTATATTTGTCAGAGGATAATTCTTTGAATTGGCCCTATGAAACTTTCAAATGATGACTGTGCAAAAACCTCCATTGTTTATTCTTCAGGTCTGCATCTTTTTGAAAGTTTATCAATTTCTCAGTAATCTCAAAACATTCAGCTTTGGTTTCTTCTGCTCTCACTATAGATTTGATTTTATGACTGAAGCTTCTGAGTTCTAGCATAGGCTGCCTCTTATTTTGAATTCCTTCAACGCCATCAAGAATGGTTTCCTTGGAAAATTTGCATAGTGAAAATAAGTCACTTTGCACCATCCAACGATCAAATGTACTCTGGGAAAATATTCATTGTAATTTTTTTCCAAAATTAGCAGCAGTGCTCATGGGGAAATAATTATCGATACATAAGTGATTCTTTTGGGCAGTGTTAAGTGGAGAAATTAAAATTTTCGAGGGGTTTAGTGAACACTGGCTTTGATTTTTGTGTCTATTTTAATCAATTTTTTTTATTGGATTCTATCTCAAAGAAGTGAGAAAATGTATTTTTTCTTATTAACCAATGCTCCAGGACTGTGTCTCTGTTCTTTGAGGCAATATGGAAGAGTTAGTGCATAACTCTTTATTCAGATCATGGTAAGGCCAAGGTGTTGATCTTATTCTTTTCTGGTGGTGCAACCTTCAAGATAATAGATATGCTCAAAGAAGAAACAACAAGAACAGCGTGCACAAGATCAATAGTAATTGTGACAGGAGCTACACGGGTGGGATCTGCTGAAGGCTCTGCACCAATTGGAAAAGCAGAACGAGGTGCTTGAGGGCCATCAAATCGATATATAAGCAGGTCACTAAAATTTACAATATTACCATGAGGTGATAGTTCATTAGTAAGACCATAGAAGTATTCCTGCAACACAAAAGAAACAATATTTCAATATTAAAAATTCGAGAAGTATAGCATTCAAGCATACCTTCCAGACATCAGCCATGCCTTGTATTTTATAGCGAGTAATGCAACTGAAAAATACAATTGATTTCAAGGTGGAGATGTGCATGCATTCAAGCACAAGTTAATTAGTTGACAACCTATTACTTTTTGAAGACTTTAGTTTTATATTTGTCAGAGGATAATTCTCTGAATTGGCCTTGTGAAACTTTCAGATGATGACTGTGCAAAAACCTCCATTGTTTATTCTTCAGGTCTGCATCTTTTTGAAAGTTTATCAATTTCTCAGTAATCTCAAAACATTCAGCTTTGGTTGCTTCTGCTCTCACTATAGATTTTATTTTATGACTGAAGCTTCTGAGTTCTAGCATAGGCTGCCTCTTATTTTGAATTCCTTCAACGCCATCAAGAATGGTCTCCTTGGAAAATTTGCATAGCGAAAATAAGATCAACTTATCATCTCAGATGGGCATTCAAATCCAATGGCTAGTTCTGGCTTGGCTTTAGATCGGAGAATTCCCTTCCTCGCTCATCTTACTTAAGAAGTCCCACATGGGGGCATGCTAACATTATAAATTGCAATTGGTTTTTTCCTGCTACAGGTATTGGATTCCGCTTTCACTATTTCACTAATAGAAGCAGGGGCTGCTGTTAAGTTAAAGAAGCAGATGAATGTGCCCCTACTTCTGATTGAATTGAAAAACCTATTCTGTCCGTGGCTATCTTGACTATTGATCCTTCCTTTCCTGCTATCATTCCTGGCATATTTGTCTGGAAAACTGGTTATTCTCGAGCAGCAAGAGGACATTCTCGAACAGTCACTTTTGGATTCGATGCTCTCCTTGGCCTTGCCCTTTCTCATGTATTCTATTTTCCTATTCTCTGTGCGTCGGTGTGGGTATCTTCCCCTATTGATTCATTTCCTTCCATGGAAACCTTGGAATTTTGGCCATTTGAAAACATATGTCAGTCCTTAATATCGGCACAAAAATTATTTTTTTTAAACAAAAATTGACAGTCGTCGCTTAACCGACGGATATAACCGTCTCTTTACCAACGACTACATTATATAGCCGTCGCTTAACCGACGGCTTGAAGGCTATTTTTTAAAAAAAATTGATAACCGTCGCTTCACCGATGGATATAACTATGGCTTTACCGACGCCTACATTCTATATCCGTCGCTTAATCGACGCCCTGAAGGTTATTTTTAAAAAAAAATTTCACTACCATCGAAGAAGTTCTGTCGCTTAACCGACGCTTTACATTTAACCGACGGTAAACTGAGGTGTCGGTTAACCGACAGCTTGGAAGGATGTCGGATAACCGACGATAGACCACCGACGCCTAAAAAAAATCATAGTGTTGTACATGCGATAGAGAAGTGTCGAAAGTCCGACAATACGGCCGTTGGATTTTTGGTCGAAATGTACTAGTGCTTAGACATGGATGTTGTTGAAGAGTCGGCAGGTTCAGTGGTGGTACTGTACTAATTTTGTCTAGTCTGTAATTTGACCTCTTCAGTGGTCATGGTCATCAGGTGGTGAACACCTATTTCAGCCATGGGCGATGCCCCTGGAGCATTGGGATTGGCCTAGGGAGGGGGAGCAGTTGTCACCAATCCTTTGAATTGTAGTGGGTTTTGAAGCACCATGGGAGGAGGTCCTTGTGGTGCCTGGTTGGGTTGGGAATGAGTGGGGGAATTAGTAGCCTGTTGGGCCTCATTTTGAATGGCCTGCTTAGCATGAGCCATGAGGGGACACTCAAATGTGTAATTCCCATAGACATCACAGAGTGTACATGGTTGGTTTGTGAGCAATGGTGCATTGCGTCTTGGTGCATTTTTTCATGGGGGGTTTTGGGCTAGCCGGTTAGCCATGGAATTATTGGGAGGGTTCGGTTGCTGACTACCTCCCTATGGTTGGTTATTGCCTAAGTTGCAGGGCCTGTTATTTCTATCTTGCCCTTGCTGATTGTTGGGGGCAGGCTGGTTGGGACGGTTTTGTTGTGCGAACACTTGTCCCAATGGAGCGAGTGGAGCGGGGGTGGGGGCTTGAACCTGTTGCACTGGTGGTGCATAGTATATTTGTGGGGGTGGTGGTGCCATGAATGTGGGCATTTTCCCCACATAATATTGTGTTGGCCAAGCTATGGCCTGAGCCTGCTGTGGTGGTGTAGGTTGTGGATAAGAGGTTGTTGCTCTGGACTGGGACGTCATTCTAGCATAGTCCAGATCTTGGTTTTGATAAGCAACATTAGTAGTGTTGCTTGGTTGGAATATAATGACAAGTGGTGTTGATCGAGGCTGTGGTTGTTGGGAGACTAACCCTATGATGCCGTCTGCTGCATGGGATGCCCCCGGTGTATTACGGTAGGAGGTACTTGGACGGGGAGCATCTGGAATGATAGTATACAAGTATCCTAACTGGGCATAGATGAGGTCAAATTGTTGGGCCTTCAGTATGGCCTCTTCTTCATATTAGGGACGTTTAGATGCGATGTCCTTTGCGATGGGAGAGAGCAAAGTCTTGAGGAACCAATCCAAGAAGATCCTATCATCAAGTTGGATCTTACACAAGCTACGGCGCTACTGCCACTCATGGATATGATTAGTAATGTGAGTGGCAGTGTTTTGGTGATAGGATAACAGGATCTCCACCCTATCATCATATCTAACAGGGAGTTGGAAATACTATAGGAACATGAAGGATAGGGAGTTGAAGTCGGGGTACCTGGCTTGTGGCAGCTCAATGTACCATTTGGTAGTGGCACCTGTAAGGGTGCATTGGAAAAACCTCAGCCTAATGGAGTCATCTATGATGCTGTTGGATGAGAACCATAGATGGAATGTCATTATATGATTCTTGGGACATTCCCTGGCTTTTCCTTCAAACTTTGGGATGTCTGATGGCAGCTTAGTTTGCATGGGTGGCCAGAAATCTTGGTGGAAAATGGGGTCATTCATTAATCTAGCCAATTCAGGTAATTTTAGATGATCCATGAAGGGAAGATTTGACCCCAGGTTGATGTGTTATGGGGCTGAAATGGGGGTGGGGTTTGCAAGTGCATAATGCATTTGCATGGCTGGGGGTGCTTGTGGTGGCACCATGGTGGATGGGCCAATGCCCCCAAGTGTCATGGGTGGGATGGTATGGGTAGCGGGGGCATTTCCCCCCTATATTAAAGTAGAGGAAATGTAGGTGGAATAAAGAAGCTTTGGAGGCCAAATGGTGTAATGCTCTCATGTCTGTGGATTAAGCATTGTCTTACATCTATTGATGTTGCCGGCTTTTCTCTCAATTTCTGCATCTGAACCCTGTCTGGCTTGAATGATTCAGCTGAATCAATAGGAGTATAGTTGAGAAAGAAAGGTTACTTGTTTTTCTTATATCTCATAGCATATATGTTATAATATCTACATTATACATGTTTAATAAGTTTATTTGCATGTAATTCTTGTCCCTTTTTCATATATATATCCAGATCTCATGAGGTTTCATGCAGGATTGTGTTTTTAGCTTTCAGGTAGCAAGGATTGGACGAGCTACGGATCTAGTTTGACTCCACTATACATCCAAAATATTTGTGAAGACAGTGCCCCTCTATATTCCACTAACAAGTTTCCATTGCAGATCCATCCAACAACGGGCCTTTCCCCTTCTCTTCCTCCTTTATTTTAAAATCAATCTTCCAGTTACCTGTCTCTTCCTCTTATGATCAAATCTAGTTCCAAGAATTGAATATATATTTTTAGATCTATAATTTCATAAAGAATATCAGTTCATAAAGATAGATCTAGGTATAGGAAATTCCTTTTTTGCAAGTAGCTAAAGCATAGATCTAAATCTTGCTCATAAGGTAGCTTCCTTTTTTATTCTTCAAAGATTTAAATTCTGTAATAAAAGTGCACATCTCATTGGCTGCCCAAACAGCAAGCTAATATCCCAAGGAAATCTTTCTTTCCTTGGTTCCTTTTTGCAAAAATTAGATTACCCCTGTTTAACAATTTTTACTTAGTTTTTTTTGGTAATTAGCATGGTGACCCAAAACACTTTTAAAGTGTGTTTGGGAATATTTTATTTTAATTACTCGCTGTTTTTTAGAAGTTCTAACATAAAAGAGAAGGAGACTCTACCAAATTTCTTTGGATGAACCAGAGCTTCCTAGAAGCTTCCCCCACCGCTATGTTTTAATTCAAGCTTGTTGTAAGCCTTTGGATCCCAAATAACAAGGACCAAAGTGAATCAATTTCATTTTTCTAATAATTTAAATTCACTTCTAATAAAAAGAAGAGGTCCTTTCGAATAGGCTCTTTTGAGCCTATTCACCATCCCCCCTGGAGAGATTTGTGTCGGTGTCATTTTTTTGCTATTTGTTCATCTCTTTTCAATCTAGCGTAGTTCTAATCTGCAGGGTAGTATACATTGATTTATTATCATTTCCATATTCCATATTTTATATTTCAAAGTAATATTAATACTTACCCCATGACTTCCCGATTGACCCGAAAGGGGAAAGAGATGCGTGGTAGGACTAATTAGAAAAATGGAATTGTGTATATGTGTTTTCCTTTTCATCAATTGTTTCATCAGCTATTATAAAATTAATCCCTCCCTGATTCCCTGGTTGAGATCCACTTGGATGGAAAGAGGTTCCTGGAGGGTTTTCTTTTTAACAAGAACACCCATCTCAAAATTTACTTAAATTGACAAGACTCCGGTGTGTATGCTCTGCACTTGGTTGTGGTTCATCTGATCAGTCAAGCTATATCAAAAGCACTTGAGTGACTAGAAGAATTAGGATTCACTCTCCCAAATTGACAAACCATTAGGTGAAAATACAACACCTAGATCAAACCATTACGGTGGCAAAATACCCAAAGGAAGCGGGAACTCCTAAAAAGTGACCTCGGAGCGCCGATCTTTGTCACATCCTAATGGGTGCATTATGAACAATAGCCCTAGAGACTCCATTCAACCCACATATTCCTTACAGGTAGCCGTGATGGTTTAGTTTTGGACATACTCCAAGTACTCTTGAGTATATCTCGAGTCCCCCCCCCTCCCCCGCCACCCCCCTCCTTCGCTTAATTTTAATCAACTCATATTTCACATTAACTTAAAATGTACCAAGAGGCAATCACAAAACTTTCACTCCAAGCAGATGCAAGTACATTGATTATGTTTTGACTCCATTTTAAGGCACTGGTTATTTTCTCGCTATATATATATATATTGTGTCTCATCATTGTGCTTTCATGCGCTCATTTTGTATCTTGTCATCTTTGGTTGTTTATGGTTAACTTTCAAAATCCTAAGTAACTCATTCAATTTAACATCATCGTACTAAATAATTTTGCCTTAGTAACTTAATAGGGTCTACCCCCCTTGGCTTTGTTAGGAGTTGAGACTAAACGGAGGAGTCAAGAAGAAGGTGACAGCCTTGACCCGAGACTTGCCCCCAAGGACACACCGAGTGGCTTGAGGATTTCTGCCACATGACCCAGGTGTGTGAAAGGTGGAAACACTTTTTCGCGCTGTTGCTGGGGATAAATATTTTTATTCTCGACTATGACTTAGCTTAACTTTTTTCTAAACAACTAAAAAGATAAAAACTTTTGATTGATCTAGTCTTTAAAAAACATAAAAATTAAAACTCAATCCATCTGGTGACTCCACTGTCTAACATCCCTTCAAGAATTTCTACTTGAAGAAACCACCGACAATTATTCAATCCTCTCCCTGATCCCAAAAGGTTTATTATGGAAATATTGAATATGCAGACTTGTCGTAGAAACCTTGAAGATTTAGGAGACCAATCCCTCTCAGATATCCATCACATATTTGTAGAGAGTCATGTTCACCAATCTCAAGAAATAACGGAATTATTAAAACCCCTTGAATTTTCTCAGATAGCAGGTGCTCCCCATGCCATTCCAAAATATGCTATCAAGAAGCTCCCCATATTTCATGGCAATAATGCCATCACTGCCAATTCTCACCTTCAAAAGTTTGAAAAGAACCTGGTCAGTTATTGCAATGATGCTTCCCATGACCATGATGATGTCAAAATGACAGTCATTGCTTTATATTTGGAATGTGATGCTGAAGAATGGTACTTCAACCTAGATGATGATTCATATATAACTCTTAGTGAATTCCTAGAGGGTTTTAAGAAGAAACGGGGGGAAAGAAAGAACCAAGACATCTGCTTGCTACCGTCCATAACATAAAGAAGATGGAGAATGAAACCATTGATGAATTTAATACTACGTTCAGGTGTGTGGTTGTGGACCTCCCTTGATAAATCAAGCCAAGGGATGCCTCCATCCTCATATCTTACATCGAATCTTTCACTGGTGATTTGAGGTACCAGTTAAGGGACAAAGAAGCGGGTGATCTAAAAACTGCTCAGGAATTGGCTGAGAAAATAGAAAAGAATATGCAGTCTTTAGGAAAATCCATCATTCCAAGTTACACTAGGGGAAACACTTCATACAATGAAGAAAAGGGAAAAGCCTTTGAATCAGAAGAAAAGGGAGCCTCTAAAGATCCCATGGAAAAGGTAATAGACATGATAAAAGACTTGGTTACTAGTCAAAACCAACTTATGACAGATCAACCTGCACAATTGAATCTTATGCACAATAGAATAATCACAATGGAAAGAAATAATGGACCTAGGAACTTTCAGCCTAGGCAGAATCAGATGTATCAAAACAAGTTTCCTCAACAAGAGCATAGGATTCCAAACCAGTTAGACTTAGCTAACATGGTAGAAGAAGTAATTCCATGGTGTAGACCCTGTGAACAATTCCACCAAGAAATCACTTGTTATTTTGCAAATCAAGTCATGGAACATGGACTTCCCGAGGTCAGTAATCAGGAAACAAATTCAAGCGAGCCTGATCATATATACATGGTAGGCCAGGCCTACCCTTTGTCACCATATAAACAGTACAAGCCTGAGGATGAAACCATTGCAGAATATTATAGTGAAACTTATGGTGAAAAATGTAATATACATGATGGGACTCCTATGTGTTCTCCATATAATGATGACAGTCTGGAAGGTTTAATACCTTGTGACCTTTTCTCCAAAGAAGGTGAGTATGAAAATGAGGACAAGTATAGCTTGGAGCATGATACAAGTGACGAAGACTCCCTTATCCCCGATAAAGATGTTGATGAGGAGTCCTGGACATTCATGGAAAATCTAGTCTATGACATGAATAAAGAGGAAAATAATGAACCAGAAACTTTTGATGGTTTTGTTGATTTTTTTGTCTATGGCATATCTAAAGGAGAGAGCATGGACCATGTGGCCTTGGGAAAATTTGATATGAAAAAGGAGCATGCAGTTTATCCACATGATCAGTCTGATACATATATCAGTATCAGTAATGAATACAAAGAGAACTCGATATTGGAACCTAATATCAACAATGGGGAATCCATCACATCTAACATAGATGATGGTGATGACTATTGGGATTTTTGTGGATATCTTATTAAGAATCCTATCTATCCTATATCTAGTAAGGGGAGTGTCTATTTAGAAATTTGTGGAAGTCCAATCTACTATACTTCCATAGAGGGAAGCATGGATATGGAGACCTTGGAAAATCATAGTATGGAAAAGAAGCATTCAAAACTCTTATATGATCATTCAGATTCATATCATGTAGAGCCACACAAAGGTATCAATAATGAAGACATGGAGAAGCAGTGTTGTGAAAAGATAGATGTGATGCAGTTATTAGAATATTATTCTCAACTATCATCTTCACATATAGAGTTTCCTCATGACTTGGAGCCACTTGGGGCTTATACAGTGAATTATCATCCGGTAAGACTTGATGATTAGTATGATGGTGTAGTCAATATGCCTCATCATTCCAATTTGTACATCAACCCTGTCCAGTCATGGATAGAACCAACCTGCGCAAGCACTTACCAGTTTGGGAGGAAGTTTGATGACATTATTCATGCCTATGATTTCCCATCCATCCCGCCCCTTCAGGATCATCACGTAGGTTTGCATTTTCTAAATAAAGTATCCTTGCTTTGGATGGTAACCAAAGACGAGGAAATGTTTTTTATGTTAATACAATTCTTAGGTGGTTACATTGGATTTCTGATTACACTTAACCCTTTTTATATCATGCTTAGAGTAGGAAAATAAGATCCTTGAAAAAGAGCATTTACTTTCCACATTTTTTGTTTTGTACTTAGCGATAATCAAAAAATTTTGTTTTCATTAGTTAGTTACATTTATTTTGTTTAAATAAATCAGCTTAATGGTTCATTTGGTTTTTTATGTAAAGCTTGTGCTACTAAGGTTTTTTTGTCAAGTTGAGATGTTTTTATAGGGTATATAAACCAGAGATTCTGGTGTTCTCATATCTTTTCCCTGCCTTAAAGACCAGATTGAGCACATGTCCCATAGTTGGGGCCAAAATGTTACCACCTAAGTTGTACTTGGTGGTTTTTTATCAAGTGATCCTAGTGAACCGAACAAGGATAACTTTTCCGGACTTCAGAGAACCTTCAGTCTTGCTTCTGGGAAGCTTTGTTGTACTATATCACATGTTCATACCCCATGGGGGAATTGTAATAAATGTTATAACATGATAGTGTCTGTAAAAGAATCGGTCTCTTAGACTTTATTTGTCAATCTGATCAGCCCAGGGTATTTTTTCCCTTGGTTATTATTGGTTGTTGAATAAACGACTGATAATTTTTGAGTTTTTCACTCCATACCTCCAAAGTTGGGGTGCTCGGCTTGGCATTTAGGCCTATTGAGGTAATTAGAGTCTATTTGTCAATGTGTAAACATGCTAGACATCATGGTCGATTCATATGAACATGTCTAAGCCCCCCTAGGTTTTTTCAATTTTTCAATTTTTTAGTTTTTTCATTGTTTTTTATTAAAATTTATTTTTTCCAAAACTTAGGCTATTTTTTAATAGTTTAATTGGAAAAATTTATTTTGTAATAAAAGTGGGTCAAATAATCTATTTCAGTCATGTAGGTGCTCGTTTTCAAGCTAAGAGCATGATGTTAACCCATGGACTCACTATTTCCTAGTTTTGAGTGATTTTCCATCACTCAGGTCAGAAAGCCCCAAAAATCAATTATTGATTATTTTAATTAATAAATTGATGAATAATGGAGCAAATCCATAATCATAGATCAGTGGATTCTTAGCTGATTTGATTGAAATCAGTCAGATCTGAACTAGATTGACTGGATCTGACAAATCCTTGACTAAAGGAGGTGATCAAATCAGATCCAGAGTTGATCTTCAACATCCTTTATGGGAAATTTTGCGCTCCCTCTCTCCTCCACATGTTTTTTCTCATCTGGATGAGTTTTGGTGGATGCTTCAGTCAATAGGTTGAGGTGTCAGTCATATCAGCCCCCCGATTGACATCTGCACTCAGTGAGACTCAGATCTGGCTCAGTTAGACACATATCAGGCATTGTTTGACTCTCCATCAGCTGATTTGTTCTATCTCCTTGGGATTTGTGCCCCCTTGGGATGGATCTCCTAGTTTTTTTATATATCCAAGCATAAGCCTCCTCTTCCAAGCTAGTTAGAGTTGGATTGAAGGGCTTGCTATTGTAATACTGTTGCAATATTTTTATTGTTGGAATAAAGAATATTTGGAGGCCAAATGGTGTAATTCTCTCATGTGTTTGGATTAAGCATTGTCTTACGGCTATTGATGTTGCCGGCTTTTCTCTCAATTTGTGCATCTAAACCCTGTCTGGCTTGAATGATTCAGCTGAATCAATAGGAGTATAGTTGGGCAAGTAAGGTTACTTGTTTTTATTATATCTCATAGAATATATGTTAGAAGATCTAGATTATACATGTTTAATAAGTTTATTTGCATGTAATTCTTGTCCCTTTTTCATATATATATCGAGATCTCATGAGGTTTCGTGCAGGATTGTGTGTTTAGCTTTCAGGTAGCAAGGATTGGATGAGCTGCAGATCTAGTTTGACTCCACTATACATCCAAAATATTTGTGAAGACATTGCCCCTCTATATTCCACTAACAAGTTTCCATTGCAGATCCATCCAACAACGGGCCTTTCCCCTTCTCTTCCTCCTTTCTTTCAAAATCAATATTCCAGTTACCTGTCTCTTCCTCTTATGATCATATCTAGTTCCAAGAATTGAATATATATTGTTAGATATATTTTATAATAGTTTTTCTGCTTAGATCTATAATTTTATAAAGAATATCATTTCATAAAGATAGATCTAGGTATAGGAAATTCCTTTTTTGATAGTAGCTAACGCATAGATCTAAATCTTGCTCATAAGATAGATTCCTTTTTTATTCTTCAAAGATTTAAATTCTGCAATAAAAGTGCACATCTCATTTGCTTCCCAAATAGCAATCCAAGATCCCAAGGAAATCTTACTTTCCTTGGTTCCTTTTTGAAAAATCTAGATTACCCCTGTTTAACAATTTTTACTTAGTTTTTTTTTTGGTAATTAGCGTGGTGACCCAAAAAACTTTTAAAGTGTGTTTGGGCACATTTTATTTTAATTAATCGCTGTTTTTTAGCAGGTCTAACATAAAAAATAAGGATACTTTGCCAAATCTCCGACTCTTGGACTAACCAGAGCTTCCCGGAAGCTTCCCCCACTGCTATGTTTTAATTCAAGCTTGTTACAATCTTGTTGTAAGCCTTTGGATCCCAAATAACAAGGACCAAAGTGCATCAATTTCAATTTTCTGATATTGTAAATTCGCTGCTAATAAAAAGAAGAGGTCCTTTCAAATAGGCTCTTTCGAGCCTATTCACCATCCCCCGTGGGGGGACTTGCGTCAGTGTCAATTTTTTACTTTTTGTTCATCTCATTTCAATCTAGCATAGTTCTAATCTGCAGGGTAGTATACTTTGATTTATTATCATTTCCATATTTCGTATTTGAGATTTCAAAGTAATATTAATACTTACCCCACTACTTCCCGATTGACCCAAAAGGGGAAAGAGACGCGTGGTAGGACTTATTAGAAAACCGGAATTGTGTATCTGTGTTTTTCTTTTCATCAATTGTTTCCATGGATAATTTTAGGGGCAAATTTTATCCTAGTGGGCTATTTTCCATGTTTTTCTCCCAAAAAAGATTCGCCATTTTGCATTTTTTGAAGCCCTGTTTCGCCCAATTTTGATGGGGTAAAATTTTTTCACTCTAAATATCGCCAAATTATTATATAAATGATATAAAATCCTTGGAAATTAAAACATTCTTTGAAATATATCACCAATCATTTTATAGTTTCCGTTTTAAGAATTGGTAATATTCTCCAACATTTATACACTTTTAAATAAGTATGGTTCCTTAAAATAATCCCTGATTGTTTCATCAGGTATTATAAAATTAATCCCTCCCTGATTCCCTGATTGAGATCCACTTGGATCGAAAGAGGTTCCTGGAAGATTTTCTTTTTAACAAGAACACCCATCTCAAAATTTACTAAAATTGACAAGACTCCGGCGTGTATGCTCTGCACTTGGATGTGGTTCATCTGATCAGTCAAGCTATATCAAAAGCACTTGGGTGACTAGAATAATTAGGATTCACTCTCCCAAATTGACAAACCATCAGGTGAAAATACAACACCCAGATCAAACCATTACGGTGGAAAAATACCCAAAGGAAGCGAGAACTCCTGAAAAGTGACCTCGAGGCACCGATCTCTGTCATAACCTAACAGGTGCACTATGAACAATAGCCCCAGTTACTCCATTCAGCCCACATATTCCTTGCAGGTAACCATGACAGTTTAGTTTTGGACATACTCCAAGTACTCTCGCGTATATCTGGAGTCCCCCCCCCTTTCGCCTAATTTTGATCAACTCATATTTCACATTAACTTAAAACGTACCAAGAGGGAATCACAAAACTTTCACTCCAAGCACATGCAAGTACATTGATTATCTTTTGACTCCATTTCAAGGCACTGGTTATTTTCTTGCTATATATATATATA
>LPNX010631552.1:0-46121 GCA_001517045.1 Pseudotsuga menziesii
TGGGGGGGGGGGGGTAGTGGGTCCCAGGGGATGATTTGTACAGTCCACGTGGGTGGACCGCAGGTTTAGGAGTCAAAACCGCGGTCTCAGACCGCGGGTTTAGACCAAGACAGTCGCGGTTCGGGACCGCGAGTTTTGGCTTGACAGCCGCGGTTGGAGGCCGCGGCTGCAGGCCTGATAGCCGCGGTCGGAGGCCGCGGCTATAGGTCTGACAGCCACGGTCGGAGACCGCAGCTGTAGGACGAACAGCCGCGGTCGGGGGCCGAGCTGTTCTGGTTTTTTGGATGGAAGGGAAGGTTGATTATTTTGGGATGAGTCTGATGAGACTTCGTTATGTGATTGAGAGGATGCCGCAGGTACTATGGAGGGAGCGAGAGGTTCCAGACGAGATAGTGACAGTGGTTCGAGAGGATCATCGGGTGTGGTCACTGTTAGGACTCTTCGGACTGTTGAAGTTCGCAGAGGTTCCTATGATGCGGTCAGCAGGATTGCTGCTGAACCGGTTGGTCAGATTCTGGGAGCCAAACGCATTGGCGTTTCGAGTGCAGGGAGAGAGGGTGGACCTCATCCTCACTGATGTTTATTTCTTGACGGGGTTGCCCTGCCTGGGGAGGGTAGCAGATACTCAGCCGCGGGTGTCTGCGGACCTGGATATGGATGATATGGTGGAGCGGTTTTGTCGGCCAGAGGCTCGGATGCATCGGAATGCACTCCTGGTGAGGGATCTACGGGAGCCAGCAGTACAGGCGATGGCGGCATGTGTGGTTTGTATTTTGGGGTCCCAGTCACCTGAGAAGGTGTCTGGGGGTCAGATGCAGCTCGTGGAGCGTGTACTGGCCAGGACCTATTTTGCGTGGGTCCAGATGTTCCTAACCTGCGTGCAGCGACAGCTGACCGCGGCGAAGGAATCTGGTAAGGGATTTTGTTATGGTTCATTTTTGTGTGCCTTCTTCATGGAGAGGGTCCCCACACTGCGACCGCGGGTGCCAGTTAGGGCAGGAGGCTTGAGGGAGCCTCGGATGGTACGGTGGGGAGAGATGATGCGCCACCATGGTGGCAGGGACGTAGGGAGATACTTCATGCAGGAGTTGTATTTGCAGTGGCTCCAGCTACCACTGACGCTGGAGGACTATCCATACAGGGATATGGACTTCACAGGAGATTCGGATGCTCCACGGCCACTAGGACAGGCATGGGGTCCAGACGGTATGTATGGTTTGGTTGCTTTGTCTAGTTTTATGTATATGATATATTGTGGATATATGGTAACTGACAAAATGGTGTTTTTGCAGATGTGGGCCCGAGGCCACTGCCAGGACATGTGGCGCGCAGAGGGACTGTGGCCATTCCAGCTTTGCTTGGGCGGGGGGAGGTGCATCGTCCAGATGCAGAGAGGACACTGGAGTCCATACGGGTGCTGCTAGATCAGTTGCTAGTGGGAGTGACTGATGCGGGATGGCGGGACCTGGATCCGGTTGTGGTCCAGGATTGCTTGGGGGCACCCTGAGATTTTAGATCAATCGCGATCCGGGTGGCCCTGTTGGCGGACAGGGCACGGGCCCAGGGGCCCAGACTGGATGTGGACGCGCCGGAGGAGGAGCGAGGAGAGGAGTCAGAGGCAGCGGACACTGACAGTGATGTCGGGTACGACTCCCATTAGTGGGTGCAGGGGACTCCCCCCTATTTTTTGTAGCTACGGCGTGTACTTTATGAGGTTTTGGGATTGTACATATATATTTTTTGTATCACTGAGTACAGGGGTATTCAGGACATGTATAGCTCATGTACATTGTTGATATATATATATTTATGCACATGGATGCACTTTTATGATGTTTTACCATTTGTATGCACGTGGATGCGCTTGATGATGTGTTATATGTATGTGTTGCACGTGGATGCAAGTAATCTAGGATGTTGGGCACATGGATGCCCCTTGTGTATTTTATGTGATGTGACATGATTTATGTAGGATTAGGCACATGGATGCCCCTATGGATGCGAATGTTTATGCAATGCAGTATTTTTGGTTTGTTATATAGTTGGATGAGATGTTATGATGTATGGTGGAGATGTTATATGGTGTGATTAATATGCCAATCTAGGATGTTATTTGCCATTTGATCTGCGACACTATTTTGAGCTCTTGGGACATGTGTGAATGTGATGAATTCAAATTGTCGGCTGAGTTGTTTTGTACGCAGGAATTTTCTAAAGAGGCAGGGATCACGTACCTGGTAGCAGTTGTTGATCTGGAAGACAAGTAGCTGGGAGTCCAAGAACACATGAAGGTGACGTATGCCCATCTGGAAGGCAGCAGTCAGGAGATCGGTCACAGCATCATACTCCGCCTGGTTATTGGTAGCAGCGCCTATACAGGTTCCGTCAAGGTGAATCAGTTCATCGAAAGGGGAATACAAGACCCACGCTGCAGAAGCCAGGTTGGGAGACCAGCGGCTTGCGCCATCAGCGAAGCCAATGTAACGAGGTGGAAAATGGTCCATCTGTGGGCATGCCAAAAATGATGAATGTGAGAAAAAGGTAAAAAACACAAAGGGAGAAAACTGTACAATGTGGACCAATAAGGTCGTGGTTTCAGTTTATGGGTAAAAACGTTTAAGATACAACCCATTACGGGGGTTGCTGAAAGGGTGGCCTTCAGAGTCAGCTAAAATGTATGCCCCCTTGCCAAGGCAAGTCTGCACAATGTAAGGGCCTTGCCACATGGACTCAGACTTTCCTTTACCGGTTTTATCGTGGGCTTGGTCATAGGCGAGGACGAGGTCCCCTTCGTGGAAAGTTCGAGGGTGAACATGTTTGTCATAATTGGCTTTGGAGCGGGTTTTGGCAGCTTCGATATTCTGAAGAGGGGCACGACGATCTTCATCGGCTTGTTCGAGGGACAGCAGGCGTTGCTCTAGGGGGGAGGTATCGGGGAGAAGCTCAACGGCGATGTGTAAGGCAGGTATCTGACACTCGATGGGGAGGACAGACTCTACACCGTGAACTAAATGAAACGGGGTAAAACCGGTGGCGGTCTTGGTGGAGGTACGGTAAGCCCATAAGGTAGGGAATAGCATATGGTGCCAATTGGACTTATGCCAATCAACAGTGCGTTGGAGTATGGTTTTCAGTATTTTGTTAACAGCTTTGACTTGACCGTTCCCTTGAGGGTAGTAAGCAGAGGAAAATTGGTGCTCAAACTTGAGAAAGGTGAATAGCTCGCGCCAAACGGAATCTTCAAAGTGTGAGCCGTGGTCTGAGACCAACTGTTTAGGGACCCCGAATCGTGTGATAACATGGTTGAAAAAGAAACGGGCATCATTTTCAGTGGTACAGTTGAAAGTGGGCATGGCTTCCGCCCATTTGGTGAAGTAATCAACGGCGACTACGATGTGCTTATGGCCGTTAGCAGATGGGGGTCTACACTCCATGAAGTTGATGGCCCACTTGCAAAAGGGACCAACGGTGACGACTGGGTGTAATGGAGCAGGTGGTGTCCGGGCCTTGGGGACAAAAAGTTGGCAGTTATGGCAATTCTTGACCGCAGTGATGCAATCGGTAAAAAGTGTGGGCCAGAAGTATCCGGTGCAGATGACCTTTTGGGCAGTGGCCATCCCTGAGAAATGGCCGCCGCAAGCACCGCTATGACAATCATTAAGGACCTATTCAGCTTCCTCGTGTGTAAGGCAACGACGAAGAATTGTGTCGACTCCTCGTCGGTAAAGGACATCTCCTATGAGGAGGTAGAGAGAAGCCTGGTGACGGATACGACGATGTCCATTACGAGTGACGGTGGGTCGGAACTTCTACGTGCGCAGGTATAACAAGATATCACCGTACCATGGGTCATCGGATGAGATAGTAAACAAGTGATTATTGGGTAACTCTTCGGAGATGGGTGGGGCCGAGATAAATGAAGGGAGATCAGTGATGAGATGGGCAAGCGCAAGGGCTTTAGTGCTCTTAGGTGTTTGGAACGTGAGGTCATATTCCTGGAGGATAATGACCCATTTAGCCACATGGCCTTGCAGGAGCCGTCGGTTTAAGAGATATACCATGGGGTTAGAATCGGCGATGACTGTGGTATGACTAAGTAAAATGTAGTGTCGTAACTTTTGGACGGAAAAGACCACTGCTAGGGCTAGTCTCTCCTCGTATGGGTAACGTAGGGGTGGGCCGGACAAGGTCTGGATGACGTAATAAATGACATGCTCTTGGCGTGAGGCGTCTTCTTGAACTAAGACTCCGGACACAGCATGCTCGGATGCCGATACATAAAGGATGAAGTCCTGAGAGAAATCCGGAGGGGAGATCAAGGGGGCTTGTGTGAGAGCTTTCTTGAGGGCTTCGAATGCAGCTCCGGCTTGCTCATCCCAGACAAAGGGTATGTGGGTACGGAGCAGGCGCAAGAAACTGTGAACGGTTGTGGCGTAATCAGGAACGAAGCGTCGAAGAAAATTGGATCGCCCTTGCAGACTTTGGAGTTGCCGGAGCGTTCGAGGAGAGGGAAGGTCTAAGATGGCTTGGACTTTCAGGGGATCAACAGTAATTCCTTTCTGGGAAATAATGAAACCTAACAATCAGCCTGTCGGAACGCAAAAGACGCACTTGTGTGGGTTCAAGCGGATCTGATATTTTCGACAACGCAGAAAAACTTGCCGAAGGTCAGTAAGGTGGTCTGATCGTTTTCGGGAACGAGCTGTAAGGTCATCAAGGTAGACGAGCAGGATATGGACTAAATCATGAAAGCAATAGGTCATGGCCCGCTGGAATGTGGCACCATCATTTTTTAGGACGAAAGGCATGACGCGATAGGCAAAGGTGCCCCATGGGGTAGTAAAAGCGGTTTTGTATTGGTCTTCATTTCGGATTTGGATCTGATTGTATCTAGAAAAACCATCCATGAACGACAGGACGTAATGCCCCACACACGCATCAATGAGCTGGTCAATAAATGGCGTAGGGAAATTGTCTTTGGGATAGGCGCGGTTTAAGTCTCGGAAGTCCGTGCATACTCTAAGGGTGCCTTGTTTCTTGTTGACAAGAACAGGGTTTGAAACCCAGGTGGTATAGGCAATAGGATAAATGAATCCTGCCGTGCGAAGCTTCTCAATCTCTGCTTTGATAGCTGGGAGTTTTGAGGGATGAATGGGACGCTGTTTTTGACGAACAGGGGGTACATCAGGCCATGTGTCAATGTGGTGCTCTATAATGGCGGGGTCAAGACCAGGCATTTCGGTATAGGACCAGGCAAAGACATCACAGAATTCTTTGAAAAGTGTTTTGTATTCCTTAATCTCCTACTCAATGCAAGATTCTCCTAAAGCGATGAGTTCGGGGGTGCCTCCGGGGGCAGCGATATCAATTTTGATGACAGGTGAGATGTTGGCCATGTTACCCTCTTCGAAGGCGTCAGGAGCAGGAATAGGGTCCTTGAACCAGTTGACCTTGGGAGGAAGGAATTCTTTGGATTCAACTACAAATTGGGTAGCAGTGTTAGAGGAAGATTCATCTGGGAGGAAGTAGGAACGATGGTGCATGTCATCCCAGGGATAATCTGGGGCAGTGAGAGCCTTGAGGATCTCTTCATCAGTATGGAATATCTGTGTCGTCAAATCGGTTGATGAGGGAGTAGTGACCGAAGAGATCATATAAATGGTATTAACCACTTCGAAAGGGGAAGAGACCGGGGAATGGATTTCCTCTATGGTGGGTGGTGCCGTCTCAAGATCCAGATTGTTCATCTCAAAGAGAGTGATATTGACCTCTCCGGAAGGGGAAGAGACTGGGGAATGGATTTCCTCAATGGTGAGGGTGCCGTCTCAAGATCCAGATTGTTCATCTCAAAGAGAGCTATTCTGTACTTGGGGAGATCGGGACAGTGATGTGAGTAATGTCCGTAGACACCGCATAAGGCACAGGATTGGTTAGTGTGCAGGGATTTGTCGCGAGGCATAGGGGTTGAATCTAGATGGACAACTGGGATAGTGGGGTCGTCGTCAAGCGTTTGCATGTATTCCTGTAAAGCCAGTAAGTGAGGACATAGGTGAGTCGCATGGCCCAATTCGTCGCACAACGCGCATTTGGAAGGAGCACGAAACATAGTGGGGTTTTTTACTGTCTTAGGAGGTGGGACAGCAGTGTAAGGTTGGGGGCCTCTGCCCCCAGTGGGTTTGGTAAGAAGAGGGGGGAGGTTCGTGGAGGACGACGGGGTAGCGATACCGGGAGGTGGTTGACTAGTAGTGGCAATGGGTTGTACCGGTTGCAGGACGACATTTGGTGTCGGCGGGGGAACGGGAGGCGAAAGATACCAAATGGGTAATCCTAAGGTTAACCCAGGAAGGCTGAGGGTAGCCATGACTGGGGCGCTAACTACTCCTTAAGGAGGGAAGAGGAAAGGAATGGTATGGATGGGTGTAGCACCAATGTGACTAGGTACCAAAGGGGGTTGAGGCAATAAGGGCGGTTGATTAGTAGGATTTCACGTGTTATGGGATAGGGTACATAGGTTGGACACTTCAGTAGCTGGTGACGGGGGTGGAATAGATGGGAAGGTTGAGGTCATTGGTGCGTCGGAGTAAACTCCAGGCTCCATAGAAGAAACGACTGAGGTGGTTGAGGTCATTGGTGCGTCGGTGTAAACGCCCGTCCCCAAAGAAGAAACAAATGAGGTGGTGGCATCTGAAACAGGTTGTTCAATCATGGGGAGAACATTTTCGGGTGCCGCGGGGGCATTGGGATCATGGTAAGTGAGTTGGTCAACCTTAACCACGCGTCCCTCATGGGGGAACATCATGGTACGAAAAACAGTAGAAGCAACTGCCCGCATGGCATATATGTAGCTGCGACCAAGTAAAAGGTTATAATCAAGCTGTGCATTGATAACCTCGATGTTTATTAGGACGGTTTTTCCAGCCAGCTGGACGGGGACGTTAGTTAAGAGGCCTTGTGGTTGAGCTGAATGGCCGTCGTAGGATTGCAACGCAGTGGAGGACTGCTGGAGAGGGGGGGATCCCATTTTCTGCCATATGGAGGTGGGCATGACACATGTGGAGGCACCTTCATCAATAATGCATCGATGGACGACAAAATTCCGAATGGAGACGGAAACTTGGAATGCCAAAGTGGAAGGCAGGCGGGGTTCGGATTGGTCCAAATCAAATGCCATTAACTGCGAATCATTTGGATCAATAGCCCCAATGGCTGAGAGTAAATTCTTGCGCTGCAAAGGGCAGTTTTTTAAGACTTCTAACGCAGACATGGCTGCGGGGGATTGGGCTAAGTCATCAACAATGTTGTAGTTTGACGCAGCCCGCGCATTGGGGTTATTGTTGATACGGCGAAGTGGGAAACGGGGCACTCTGGGAGCGCCATCTAGTGGAGGTGGAGGTATACGTAACACCTGATCAGTGGGATGAGCGTTAGTAGGTGTATCGGCGGGAGGGGCTTCAGGGGTGGAGCCATATTGGTTCCGCCGGGTCTGGAGGTTGATCTCATCAGAGGACATCATCAACAAGTGGTGGGTACCTAAGTCAAGTGTGGGTTGATCAGGAGCAGCGTAAGTGATTAGTTGTTGGGTTGGCGCGTTGGCTTGAGGAGGAGCCAACGGTTGGGTGTTCACTATGCCTTGGGTTGGTAAGGGGTTTTGCAGCACCAAAGGTGGCTGCTGAGGTTGTGGCGGGTTGGGCAGTGCTTGAGGAGTCGTCTGCCCTGGGCGGTGTACATCCGCAGCCAAAAGTTGCTGGACTCACTCCATATGTGGAAAAAAATGTGTGTAGTGGCCATAGACCCCGCAAACAGAACAAGGGATGTTGGTTCACAAATTAGGGTTTTTAGCCTGCTTGGGCGGGCGATCAGGGTTTTGGTTAGTAGGGGCCGCATTATTACTAGCGGGGGGATTAGGGTGTTGACCAGCTTGCTCGGTCGGTTGGTTGTTCCCACGATTTCGGCCTCTGCCACGGTTTTGTTGGCCCTGGTTGCGTTGGTTGTTCTGGTTTTGCTGCGGGTTTTGTTGAGCGTAAACTTGCCCTTGGACAGTAGGTGGATTCTGAGGTTGCGCAGGGGCTGGAGCAGGCTGCAGTGGATGATATGTAGGTGGAGGCTGCGCAGGTGCAGCAACCTGAGGGTGTTGTTGATAGTGCTGTGGAGCGGGTTGTGGGTTTGCCGCAGGGGTTGCCTGTGACAGGTAATAATGAGGTTGGGCTTGTGACGACTTAGGAGCTGCTGCAGCCTGCTGGTGATAGTAGGGCTGAGGCGCGACAGGGGGGGCGTAAGCAGGAGTCGCATGACCAAAACACTGTGGTGGACATGAGGGTCCATGGGTATGGTGGTGATGTGTCATGGGAACATACGGGTTGTTTGCTCCAGACTGTGAGGTAGCCCGCGAAGGGTCAGGGCCAGGGGTAGGACGGGCTATGGAAAATGGTTGAGGCTGCGAAGAGACACGGCCAATGACGCTGTCGATAGCGTGGGATGCCCCCGGCGCATCGTGCTGGGATGAATTGTCGTGAGGGGCGTCAGGTATAATGGTATAGAGATAACCTGACTGGGTGTAAATGAGATCGAATTGCTGGGCCTTAAGGATGGCCTCTTCTTCAGATTGGGGTCGTTCGGACACTACATCCTTAGCAATGATAGGAAGGAGGGATTTGAGGAACCAGTCTAGGAAGATTCGGTCGTCTAACTTGATCTTGCATAGACTACGGTGTCGACACCATTCATGAATGTGGTCCATGATGTGGGTAGCCATGTTTTGTCTGCATGATAGTAGGATCTCAACGCCTGCGTCATAGCGGACAGGTAACTGGAAGAACTGCAGGTAGGTTGAGGCAAGGGAAGTAAAGGTGACATGGGTTCCATGGGGTTGTTCGATATACCACTTGGCAGCAGAGCCAGTGAAAGTGCGCTGTAATAAACAAAGGCGAATAGAATCGTCCACTATGGAGTTGGAGGAACACCATAGATGGAAGGACATGATATGGTTTTTGGGGTCCTCACCTGCCTTGCCCTCGAACTTAGGGATGTCAGAGGGTAGCTTGGTGGGCATGTGAGGCCACGCAGGGTCATGTCGGATGGGGTCGTTGGTTAATCTGGCTAGGTCAAGTAGGTTGAGGCTAGCCATGAATGGCAAACTGGACGAAGAATGTGACACGGTAGTGGGTTGGATTAAGTTGGGGCCGATGCCCCCAAGTGGAGGGGTCATGTGATGGAGGTTTCCCCCAAGCGGGGGAACTGAGGTGGTATAGGATAGTCCTGCACCACCATGGGTAGTATGGGTCACTAATGGAGTGGGGATAGGTATTCCCGCTGCGGGAATCGGTGCTGTGAGGGGAACAGTAGAAGGGGCCCTCGTGGAGGGCATACCCATAGCAGGTGTGGTAACTGGTGTAGTGGTGGATGTGCCACCAACGGTCCCTACCAAGATGGGAGTGGGAGTCACGCCAGCCATGGGGCTAGTAGGGGCAGTATAAAGGGGGTTCTCAGACTCTGGCTCAGAATCAGAGGTGAAATAAGGGGCGCCAGTATCTAGTGACGGAGTCCTATGCCGTTGACGAGTGGAGTCAAGTGACAAGGCTCGAGATCTATGATAAGTGGTATCAAGTGATGATGATCTGCGTTGAGGACGGGTGGTGTCAAGTGAACCGTGCTGGGGGGGCTCGCCTCTGAGGCGCTGAGAATGTCTCGGAGGCTCAATGGTGACAAATGGAGTCAAATCTCTGTGGGTTGGGGTAACTACAAATCAGCTCAAAAACTCTAATGCAACTGAGTGTGCAGAAGGAGAGCTCAAAAAATAGGGCGCTCAGGCCAACAACCAACTCAAAACACCTACTGTAACTGCATGCTACAATAGGCGGAGTGTCAACAGAAATTCAGAATACCAAAAAACAGCAAGTTGCCTACAAAAATAAAAAACGATGGACTCACTAGACCAAAAGGAGGTAAGGGAGCATGCAAACACCTAACTAGTAGTATTATGAATCAACTAGACATATCCTCTGCAAGGTGATGAAATCCAAGTCAGACAATATGAATAGGAAAGCCAAGTGGCTAAAGTATCCCCCTACCGGGAGGGACACCGGGTAGTCAAATCCTAGAGGAATGGCAACTAAGATACCTCGTTCATGACACGTCCAAAAAGGTAAATCTGCCGCTTGGTCCTTTAACCGCAATACCCCTATATAGGGATATCCCGAGAACTGCGAAAGGTAGCCCTTTAGTTACTGAATGGAGTTCGGTATTCCACTCAGACTTCCGGAACCAATCTCACGACTTCAACCCTCCTAAGGGAGAGGCCCTCTGATAAACCGGTTGTGACCGTGTCAAAAAATACTAGGGGATTTTGGTTCCCTAATAGACAACAACTATGCCTCAAGTGTAAGTAACTGAGGGGTGTTTTTGGAAGCCTATCCCCTCGATCCTACCTAACTACAAAAATTCTTTTGTGTTCCCCAAGTGGGGTTAGAATGTTGGTTGAGTTAAGTAGTTTTTAAGTCTCACTTTGAATTAGGTGACAGATTGTGTGCTTGTGAGGTTATGAACCCAGAAGAGAAGTGCCAGGGCAGCTTCTTAACAATAATAATACTGAATGAAAAAACTTTTACCATGCAAAATTATCTGAATAAACAATGATGAAATTTTTTTAAAAACAATGCTGTAAAAAGGTAACAGGAATAATAGTGCAGAAAAGGCTGTAGGACTGCAGGTAGGACAGATGGCTGTGCAGGTGCAGGAAATATGGCAGCAAAGGGGCTGGTGTCAAATACAGCAAAAATTGCAGAAGTCAGACCACGGATCTGAGATAAAACCCAGCGGTCGGACCGCGGGTTTGAATGAAACAGGTGCGGTCGCGGCGCGGGTTTGAATGAAACAGGCGCGGTCGGGGCGTGGGTTTGAATGAAACAGGCGCGGTCGGGCCGCAGGTTTGAATGAAACAGGCGCGGTCGGGATGCGAGTTTGAATAAAGCAAGTGCGGTCGGGGCGCGGTTTTGAATAAAATAGGAGCGGTCGGGCCGCGAGTTTGAATGAAACAGGCGCGGTGGGGGCGCAGCTAAGGGCTGGAAAAGCACGGTCGGAATGCGACTATGAAGGAAAAAACGACGGTTTACGGCGGCCGAAAACGACAACCGAAAGGACAAAACGGGAAATAAAATAAATTAAAAAACTAGCGGAGTCGCCAAAACTGTTGCTAGGGTTTTATCCCTAGCTTGTACGAATGAGTACCTACTAAGGACAATGGATTCCTTAGTAGCAGTTCAATGATATGTGAATTAAAAGCTACAACTGAAATAAAAAATTAAATCTAAACATGTTCATGAAGCACAAATAAGTAAAAGGTAAAGAATTATTTTATTGATCTTACCTCCAATGTGGAGGTTGGTGAAGCCCTTTGCGATGATCCGAGTCGATGGCTCCGAGCTTCAAGCTGCTTCTTCTCTTTCTCCAATGGTGGAAATGGGCCAAAAAGGGCTCTCAATGGTGAAAGTAGCTCAATGGTGAGCTAGGGTTTCACGAGCAATTTTGGCAGAGGCAGGATACTTGTGATTGTGGATCTTGAATAAGGGGTCTCCATCACTTATTTATAGTTGGAAACCATGTGGTTTTAGGGTTAGGGTTTTTTCCTCATTTTCCTCATTATTTTATATTTTTTATTCCTTTTTGGAGATTTTTGCTTTTTTGGAGGAATTTTGGATATTTTTAGAGGAAAAGAGGGTTTTATGGCCTTTTGGAGGCATTTTAAGCCTTTTGGAGGCTTTTTGCATGGTTTTATGGGTTTTTGATGGAAATATGGTGGGAAAATGGACAAATGAGCCATGTAATGGGGTAGATGAGGTAGTGAACCCTTTTTGGGTGTTAACAGTTTAGAAAAACTCAAACCAATGTTTTATGGTCCCTACAAGGTGATTCAAAAGGTTGGAGAAGTGGCCTATGAATTGGAGATTCCCATAGGAAGTAAATTCATAATGTATTACATGTTTCATGTCCAAAGAAGGATATGGGTCAGCATATTTCAGTTTCAGATACTTTACCTCCTTTGGATGATGAAGGACAACTTGTTCTCATTCCAGACAAAATCTTGAAAACAAGGGAGAGAAGGTTAAGAAGCAGAACAATAAAAGAATACTTGGTACAATGGAAGGATTTTCCTAGTGANATGTAAATAATGAATTTTATTGATGTGACCTTCAATGTGAAGGTTGGTGAATCCCTTTGCGGTGATCCGAGTTGGTAGCTCCGAGCTTCAAGCTGCTTCTTCTCTTTCTCCAATGGTGGAAATGGGCCAAAAGGGGCGCTCATGGTGAAAGTAGCTCAATGGTGAGCTAGGGTTTCAAGAGCAATTTTGGCAGAGGCAGGATACTTGTGATTGTGTATTTTGAATAAGGGGTCTCCATCACTNGGAAGGAACTTGGGAAGAGGAAAAACTTTTACAGCATCCAAACTTGGCATTGCTTGAGGAAAATCAATATGGGTGGGGAGGAATTTCATGTTCATATCCCAATGAGGCTACTAGTTTACTATGTTTCACCCACCTACTAGTTCCCTAGGTTAGGGAGGAGGCATTAAATATTGCAATAAGGGAGCTATGAGACCCAAGAGAACCATAGTTTTTCATTTACACATTAAATTGGGTCATACAAATAATAAATAGAGATAAAATAAAGTGGCATTGATTCATAACGACATTTGGAGGTTCATGGAGACCTTGGGTGACTAGATTTTTCCTTACACATGTCACAACTTAGCCCCAAATTCACAATTATGAGTAATGGAACGTTCTTGGAAGATGAATAGGTGTCAATTAACATAGCATGAGTCCCAATATTCTAATGGGTGAAGAGGAGTAACTCCCCATAGAAGAGGAAGAGGCTAGGACGAAACTAGGTGCCACTTGGAGATAGATTCCTTGCGTTTTATGACAACAATGATGGAAGATTCTATGAAAAGACAGACCTGATTGTAGTCCTATGAAAATATGAAATTTTAAGGATAAAAATATCCTCCAAGAGGGTGCACTTGGGGCTTCATGGAAACGATTCGAATTTGGAGGAAGATGAAGGATTGAAGAGAAGGACAAGTGTCATGGAGGTTACTAAACATCAAGGATGAGTTGGTGGAAGCATATGAGAGTGAATTAGAACTTGCAGATCCTTAGAATGGTTATAAAAATATTTCATGAGGAATGAGAATGGATTTTTATCATTTGATAATTTTCCTTTGGCATTTTGGAAAGCATTAGCTTGTCCATTGCACGGTGAGTGCTCACTTACCCTGCTAGTGAACCAATTTCAAGAGAGTGAGATTCTTGTCCAAGTTGGATGTGGGATAGGACACCCTAAAATATAATTTGGAGCTTATTGATTGTTTCTACTGAAAATAGTAGTCTTATATTGTTCGTGACCCATCTTTCCTCCCATTCTCTCAATCTCCACTTCAATATTTCCATATTTCTCTATGATGGTGCACTTGTGTGAGTGGTGGTTGTGCCCCATTGATTATAGTTGATTCCAAAGCATGGGTGAATGATTTATGTCTCTATAATATTTCCCTCATCATCTCTGTAAGTCTAAATCAGAATAAATACATATGCAAATTTATACATTTCCAAGCTTTGTTGTGACTAGTTTCTATGTGTTGATTTCTCATTGCAATGGAGTTGTGTATATGATGTATGTTGCAACTTGGATATGATATTATATGTTTTTAGTGATATATTACAATGATTTTAATGGTACATATTCATTATTCTATGTTCTGAACCATTATATACACAAATTATGAGCCAAATTTAAGCTTTTTATACATGCCATTTCCCTTAAGCAAATATCAATGAATTTATGCATTCGAATATGAAGATTCAAACCTCTGTTGAATAAATATTAACCATACCAAATGATGGTAAATGAAGTCTAATAACAGCCCCCATACTCTGTTTAACAAGTTGGGAGGTTCACATAGGATTTGGAGAGCCATTTCTACTCACACCCTAGGGGGATTTGCACCATAAATTGATGGTAATCTTACCATTTTTTCCAATGTTCCCAAATATAGTTGCATATGTCTATAACTTGTCATAAATTTATTAGAGAGTCCATTAAGAGGTTCTAAGATTCCCCATATCATTCCCCACCAAATTTGAGATCCTTTTGTGCCGTTTGAATCTACAAGAGTAGTTAACACTAGTTAAGGATTTTTTTCCCCAAATTCTGCCTTAGTTGGGAATTTTAGAATTGGGTCATTACAACCCCCCATGCTCATGAATAGTGATAGAACTGGAGTGATGATACGATGATGGAATCACTATGGCTCAACATAGATTGACTACTAAATGGGGTTACAAATGAATGCTAGAAGCATCTGGATGACGAGTTGATCACTGTTTGCTACCATACACCACCCAAGTGGAGGTAAACTATGTGGTGGATCATGGTCACAACAGAGACTATGACGGATGTGGATTGAGGGGACTTTCCCCTCCAATAGGAGGAGGAATCTGACAAGGTGACCGAGGAGGAGGAATCTAAAGAATTTTATGACTAGTTGGAAGCATATGGATCTTCCCCCCAATGACTATGGAGATGGGGAATTTTGATTGATGTACGTATTTATATATATATTTAGGAAGTTGTTGGGGATCCTCTATGCAACCACAAACATACTATTTTCTAGATTTTTATCACATGACAATGTGTGTGTGTGTGTGTGTGTGTACACATACACATACACATACATATACATATACATATGCATATGCATATACATATTTATACATATATATGTACACACACACACACATGTGGATGCACTTTTATTGTTTTTGATGTCTTATGAACCTTATATATTGTGATGATGTGTATGTTGATGGTATATGCACATGTGGATGTAAATATTATAAATTCATGTGGATGGTTTATTTAATAGATGTTATGATTGATATGCCACTCTAGAATTTCATTAGCCATTTGGTCTATGACACTATTGAAATGACTTGGGACATGTGTGAATGAAATAGAATCAAATTGTCTAACCAATTGTTTAGAGTGTAGGAAATTTCAACTAAAGAGTGAAGGATCATGTACCTAATACAAGTTATTCAATTGGGAGACAAGTATATGAGAGTCTAGAAAAACATTGAAGTGGAGGATACCCAAGTGCAGGGTGGAGTTCAAAAGACCAATCATTGCATCATACTCAGCTTGTTTATTGGTGGTTGTGCCGACACAAACTCTGTCGAGATGAGTTGAGGCAATATTTGAGGACCACCTACTTGAGTCGTCAACAAAATTGATATGAATTGGGGACATAGGATCCATATGAATTCAATCAAAGTAGAAAACTATAAGGCTCAAACTAGGGAAAAAGTGTAAAATAATAAAAGGAAAAATTGTATACAATGAACCATGGTTCCGTTCATGCTAAGGATAGAACCGCTTGAGATACAACCCATTGCAATAGTTTCTCAAAATATTTCCTTCATATTTGGAGAGGAGGTATACCCCCTTGTTGAGACATTGGTGCACAATGTATGTTCCCTTCCATATGCACTCAAACTTCCATTTCCCATGTTCTCCATTGGCTTGGTTGTAAACGAGGACAAGGTATCCTTCTTTAAATATGCGGGATGAACATGCACATCATAATGAGCTATATATCGATTCATGGAAACCTCAATGATCTAGATAGTAGCACAACAATCTTCGTTTGCTTGCTCAAGGGTGAGAAAATGTTGCTCTGAGGGAGAGGTATTATGCATGAAATCAATGGCTACATGCAGAGTAGGGATCTGTCATTCGATGGTAACACTAGTACATAATGAGATATAAGTGACCAAAATATGCCTATAAATGACCAATTTTGATTTGACAATCATTGGTGGCTAATTTTTGGTCTCTTATCACGTGACCAAAAAAGTGGTCATATCTAGTTTGGTCATTTATAGCTTGTTGGCTGGTCATTAATTTGGTTTCATATTTGGTAATTAATCTATTCATGTTTGGTCATTAATTTTTTCATATGTTTGGTGATAAGAGAACAAAAATTAGCCACAAAAATTGTCATTTGGTCATTTGTTTGGTCGCTTATATCTCATTTGTTGGTCACTTATCTCTCATTTTTTGGTCACTAATTTAGTCATTTTATATGCAAATATTCACTGATTTTTGTAGATAGGGTATGGAGGAATCGAACCACCAATCTCATGCATGTAAGGCAGGTGCTCTTCCATTGAGGTAGTACCCTTGAAGTCTCTACAATACTTGCAGAAGTACCAAGCTTATTTATGTACTTCAAACATCATTTGTAGGGATCAACAATGAAATAAATAACATCAAACTATTGATATCTATGATGCTAAAAATATTAAAAAACATATAACATGATTGATATGAGTTGAAAAGTTGAGGATCTCATTCTCCCAATGATAATACCAGCAAACCACTTGGAGAGAACGAACATGAATCTATAAAACCAAAAAGATGTCTAGATTTTAAATTCATCAATAACATTATAAGGAAAAACATGAATTGTATATACAAATAGACACCATGCAAAGGAGTTTATAGTTATCCTGAGTAAATGACGATTACCAAAGTCATATGTTCATCCAAATAATCTAGGTGCATTATAAATCTCATGTAGAGGAGGATCAATGCCCAATAAATTGAAAGCTATCTCCAATATGGACATTAACACAACTCTTATGTTGACTTCAAAATTGAGAGCAACAATAATGCGTGAAATGCTAGGGTTCATTTTCATTTTGTTCACAATCCACATGTAGCAAAGGAATGGAACACAATAGTCTCCAATATTCAAGTGTGACTATAATATTATTTATTTATGCAAGCCAAGTATATAAGTCATGACTCATAAGTGTACACTATGATCTGATTTATCATTTATTTATTCTATCATAAATGTGCCAAATGAGATGCTTTGGTAAATTTAATTATTCCTAAGAATTTCATAACATTTTAATATACTGCTAAGAGCAAGATATAGGCATTGTAAATTTCAATAATTATGTTTAGTCCGACATCTTTCATTCATATTTAATTAGGGTCACATATTATATAATGCCATGTGCCTATCCTAGTCTCATTGTTAAAACTTATAATAGTAAACCTAAATGATAACTTTTAAGTTTCCTTAGACCAGGATAGTGGCATTGATCATATCCTTCAGGCTTTCATACATTCCTCTGATTACTAGGCTTCCCAGTTTTTGCATTCCCACAACCATCACATGAAAATACCACCTAAATAATCAAATCTGTGATATGAAAAATAGTATATACATTCAACATGAATGTGAATTCTGACTTCAATATAGAATCCAGGTTGAAATTGTTACTTATACCTTGCTTTCATCATTCATGTCCATACGTAATAAACCCTTATATCATATTAATGAGGCAATATTAATAGTCATAAATGTGCATGTGATTCCCTTAACAAGACTTCAAATCATCACATAGCATAAGGGCCTGAAGACTATTTGTAAATTAGGGTTTAATCACATGTCTAAAATAAACTTAACAAGCTAATTGTTCCTTAAAATTTTAAATTGTAAATACATTTCAAAACACTTAATATTCCATAAGTCAACCTATACAAGATACTTAACCGTCCATAATTACACCATTTTTTAGTAAGTCCATCATAAATTATAATATATTAAAAAATTCAAAAAACCAAAACATCGAAGTCTCCTGAAACAAGTCCATAAGCGAAGGAGAATTAGATGTGATTGGGAGATGTTGCCATGTGTCTTTTCTAAAATGAGAAATTAAAAGATCTACCCGAGATTTATTCAATTGTAGAATCTAACAAAATACCTAAGAAGCAATATTGAGGCAGAGAAACTGCTATTCATTGTTCAACATTTCAGAGAAATTTAAACTTTAAACCTAACAGATTTTAGTGGTTAAGCTTACCTTGAAATTGTCGATCTAAGAATATGTTAATTGATGGTGCCTGGAAGCTGTTCACTAAGTCTCATATTTCAGGATGCCTCTCACTGGATGTTGCTCACAATGCTGGCGATGCTGACTGAACTGGTAGCTAGGTGTTGCTCAAGCTGCCTCTATCACACCTCAATGTCCATGTTCAAGCGCCCTGTCTCACATCAATGCTCACTCACACAATGACCTCTGTAAATGTCAAAAACCCATGAGAAAAGGAAATTGAAAATTGATGTGTGTCTAACTAATGAACAACCACCCTCCCTCATCCTTTCTCATGCTTAGGTTGAAACACAACACCGGGTAAAATATAATTTAGGGATAAGTTGCACAAAAAGTGGAAACATGTACAAGTTTATCTCTAAGTTGCACAAAATGGAGAATTCAATGTCAGATTTGTAGGTATCCTTAGTTGTAGTTTTGATGGAGGATCCCTTCAAAAGAGCCACATAGTGGCTGCAATCTCTCCAATACACAACACCAACACTTTCTTTGTTGGTATTCAAAATGATACACTAATTTTGTATTCTCCACGTTCCTCCACATATTAAGGGATGTAACATATTTTCTAGATCGAGGGTGGTCTCAAGTTCAAAGAAACATGCACCATAGAGATAACAGAGAGGTTGTTGCTCACACCAGAGATAGAGATAACAGAGAGGTTGTTGCTCACACCAGAGATAGAGATAACAGAGAGTTTGTTGCTCACACTATTATGATAAATTCAAAGAAGCATATATTAGAGATAGACATTTTTACAAAGCCCTCATGCAATGGGGACTTCAAATAATCAGATGCCATGGTGGTTCTCAAATACTCGTGACCATTCAATTTGAAAGGATAAAAACCAACAAACGACATAAAGAAAAAGCACCTAGAGATTATTATTCAGAGATTCAATATAATATCACTACTAACTATAGCTAGGAGAGTACTCAATAAAAACATTATTTACAACAAATACATACATAATATGATTTGATTATAACATATAACCGTATTGATACATGACCTTATAATACTACTTAAAAGAAAATGTTACCGAACACTTTAGATCCCTGCAAGTAGCTTGTCTTTCTTCTTTCTTAGCATGAAATTTTCAAAGTGAACCATTGCATTATATAATAGGGAGCTTTGACCAATTCCAGACCAAAATCAATGATAAGACTAATGCAGACCCAACACAGGCATATGAAATTCAAAAAAAAAAAAAACCGCAACAACCAAAACTTTTCATTATCCTCAAAAACAAACTATTACTAAACATAGATTTATACCAAAAGGCACAACTACAACCTAACCTTTGAAAAATTAATTTAGTGACATAGATTCTTTTTAATTTTTGGATTTATTCCACATCCAACATCAAAAAAAACTTTCACATGCACTTCATAAAAACTTCCACGTGCGCTTGATAAAGATGAAGCTAAGATGGATTTATGCAATTAATATAAGAATATAAAGGAGTAACCATAAATTTTATAATGGTAAAAACTTCCCCCAAAATCCCAAAGATAGAGTTATCCAAGTATTGTTAGATACAGGTTGTAAAATAGGCTCCCATAGGCTCGCACACAATACTAACAATTTAAATCTTGCAATGCATGAACAAAAATAAAATTTCAAAAATAATAAAAACACAATTAGCTTGAACATTTTGTTTTCCATGTTGAGTTGTTTTAGCTAATAAGGATGAGCATAGCACCAACGCAATAATCTATATTATGAAACTCAAAAGAGAGAGTAGGGTTGCAACTAGAGCAAAAGGGAGACCCAACAGAATCCCCACTAGCCGGCTCTTGCAACGAAGGTGGCACATGATGTTTCTTGATACGATCTCGCTACTTGATCCCGTGGCCTCAATACCCACCGCATGCATTATAAAGGCCGTCCTGCTCTAAGAAATCGAAAGAAACGAGGCAAAACCAGTTAATGTGCAGATAGACTGCAAGGACATTATTTGAAATCGTACAAGAGAAGAAAGTTTTATTGGCATAAGAAATCAGTAAACACGCCAAGCGTCCTACATTATATAGGCAAGAACAGGTTCAATTAATGTAGAATGAACTCCATAGAGGATATTCCCATGGGCCCTGACCCAGAAAACTAAAATTTACGTTCCTGTGTATATTTAATGGTCCAGTAGTAGACAACGAACCAGACAGAGAGTCTGTGACAATCAAGATGAGAACATAGAGGTTTAAGTCACCTACAAATTTAAACAGTTTGTACACTGTTACAAAGAAAAGATGGCATGCAATCTTTTTCACCTAGACCATGCAATATATCCAAACCTCCAGTCAATTCTGTGTAAGGAAAACCAGTAGAAACATGACCAAAACAGAGAGTATGGAATTAATTGAATGTTATTAATTATAGAATGGTGTTTTCATTCATTGTGATTTATGATGGGTAAATTTTCTATGTTTATCGTCCTTCATGGATTCTCTATATATGACTGTTACTTGCAAGCTTCCTTTAATTAAACAAAGGACATGTCGGGTGTCCAAATGGGTTTAATTATATCTAGATATAGAGAATGGTTTGTCTCCTTCAAAGATACATTCAACAATATTTACCAATGACTTTTCACTATACATCTTCAAAGGTGAAAACACAGCTCCATACACAACAGGTAACACCATAGTTCAAGAAACATGCACCATATATTTGGAGAGTGGTCTTGATGAGCATATAGCTTCAATGCTTCACATGTTCCCTCGAGCTACCAACATACTTTTACCAATTCTTCACCCATTCAAATATTCACCATTCAAAATCGCAGCTCTAGATGTAACAGTCTCCAAATAAAGATTCAATTCTAACGCAATTACAATGATGGGCCCCACTTAGGTGTAGTTGAACTCTAAAAAAATGTAGGAGAAAAATGCAGAATGTTCTAGGTAGTGAAGTGGAATCTTGTGTACTAGGGTTTGGAGAAAGAACACAACCACATAAACAATGTGGTCTTCAATAGCTCCACAAAATGCATAACAAACAATACACACAACAAGTAGAGATACCACTCAAAAATTCCCTCAAGACTGACTACATGGGTGTTGAAAGAATGATTGAGATTAAGATAATGGAAATTGAATACTGGTGAGCAATTAACATGCCAAATACAATGTACATAGGCAAAGAGTAAACTTTAATTGCCAGGACAGAGCAGAAGAGCGTATTGACATAATGTAAGCAAAAAAAACATACCAAGCAGAATCACATAGAGGAACATCTCTGAAATATGGAGAATGGTTAGATTGAACCAGACTAAAAGAAATAGGATTTATGAAAACTAGGATAATTACGATGAAGGGTAGCATACTCCTGTGGCCAATTTATATTGCAACATATCATGTCTGGTATAAACATATTGGGTTAAACTTGAACACTTCTACCCATCTCATCACTGGGATCCATATTTGTACCAGATCCCGACATGGTCTTACTTTCCCACAATGGATTGTCATAATATTGAAGCTGCATCCCAAACTGATATTGATCTATGATCAAAGTTATATTTAAAATAAAATTGAAAGACTGAATCATTAAAGATATATATTACATCAATCCAATGCCATCCATAAAAGTTATACACTTGAAGCAATCTACATAAACCTTGATTCATCAATAAAAAAGTATATGAAATCTTGAATAAGCGCTTAAACAATTGTACCTAAATCCCATTAAATTAAGTCTTGCAATTTTTTTAAATCATCTCTCTTGGTCCACTCTTATAACAAGATAAGGTAAATATTACTACTCTCTCTAGATATAGAGATGGAATGGATGGTTTCTTGGATACTGATGCTTCTGGTATTGCTAGTGGTTTCAAATCATCAATAGTTTAAATACCTAGCTCAGATGTTGCTGGTGTTGTTGGAATGAATTATGCATCTTTAACAACTACTCTTTACCTTACTTATGATGCACCTGGTCTTGCTTCAATGGATGTATCTTCACCTGAAAATGGAACTCTTGCTTATGGAACTGGGTAAATTTCCACCTTTTCTCCTTGACTCGATCTTGATCACCAAGGTACGGATCTGGATATCTATCTTGTAATCCCTCTTTTAGACAATTAACTCTCTCCTTTGATGTGTTATATAGAGCCGAATAAGAAAAAGGTGGTTTACTATCCGTGAATAAAATTTTCACATTGTCGTCGAATGATCAGATACCAAAGAGATGGAGCCCCAATGAGATGTATGGGCTACGAATTTCGATTTTTTTCAGAGATGAGTAGACCTCTGAAAGAAAGAATTTCTAGGAAAATATGAGGTAAATATTTCCAATTCCCATAGATATATTTATTCTTTGTAGAAAAATATAAAGCTTCATTGCTAGAATACTCAATACCCATATTATCATCTCTTCATTGCATCAAGAGAAATGTAGATACATTCTAGAGTCCAAGAAAACGAGAATGTTTTTCTCCAAAACACCACAGCATATTTTTGTGAAAATATAAATATCTACCTGGATATTGACAACTTAATTGCCTTTTAATAAAGATCAAGTGCATAAGATATTTGTGTAGAAAATAAATCTTAATTCTAAATAGATTCAATGTAAATCGGGTAGGATTTTCGAAAGATGATTGGACAATTGAATTACAAAATTTTTAAATTGTCGTATGGAATTGTTTTAAAGTGAAACTGAAACTGAAAATCTAGTTCCAATATCATAATTTCCTAGATCTCAAAATTCAATTGTCAAAAATAGATGCTTTCCATAGGTTTGATATACCACTTAAGTTTAAGAATGGATGCTTACATAAGAAGTTTGAGCAGACGACTTTGACTACCTCTCCTTGGTCATTAGTGTTAACAAGGTGTTTCACGCACAAAGACACTTGTAAAAGATATCATCTTAGCTTCCTTTCTCATGCATAGGAGATCATATTATGGCAGGTAGACCGTAATAAATCCTCAAAGTTCTTTCTCGTGGCTAGTTTTGCACCCAAATAAATAAAATGTGCAGTTTTAGAAATCCCAACCTAAATTAGATTCCGAGTAATTGTGTGAATTTAAGTGTTTATCCAAAACATATAACACCATTACTGTTCTAGAAAAATCGGTGTACCAAGTATTGGAATGGAGACATGGAAAGCATATTTCGTTCTTTTGGGAGAACTTTTGTTCTATATATCATGTAAATTTACTATTTTTGTTTATACCAGTACCACTACCAAGCTAATTATTTTTTGATCAAGAATGCAATTTGCAGATTAAAGGTACAAAATTTCAAAAACTACAAATTTTAACCTCTATCCCAGATAATAAATTATAGAGGTAAGAAATTATAACCTTTTTCTATTTTAAGTTAAAACCAAGGTAAATATACCTCTATTTAAATAAATTAAAACTGTAATATTTACTTCCATTGGTGTTTCCACTCAGCCTGAAACTAGGAAGGAATTTTGTTCTAAAATTGAAAAATGGTGGAGAAATGTTTCAACACTTGGGTCACATTATGCTTGTTATTCAATCCCATTTTCATGGTTGGTTGAGTAGGAATTGAAGCTCGTTAATCTTATCCATTAATTAAAGGAAAAATATAATATATTTACAACCCTTGTGTACCTCAGATATTTGTAGCCTTTGTGTTTCTGGGACATTTTCCTTCTGGGAAAGTACCCTAGGTATATTTTGGAAAACCCTAGCCACTTAAATTATGTTCAAGAATTAACTCAAACGAATTACACCAATATTTACAACCCTTACCAATATTAGTGATTTATCCCTTGAAAAAACCATGGTGACCAAATTGTTTGGTCACCTAGTCACTTATCTCTCATTTTGTACTAGTGGAATGAATCCATTCAACTCCATGTACCAAGTATAATGGGGTGAAACCTAGGGTGATATTGTTGGAGGTGCAATAAGCCCATAAAGTTGGAAAAAGCATGTGATGCTAATTGGACTTGTGCTTGTCGACCATCCGTTGTAGCATGGTTTTGAGGATTTTTTTGATTCCCTCTACTTGACTATGGCTTTAGGGATAGTAATATGAATCATACTGATGTTTGAAATTCAAAAAGTTAGAGAGTTCTTTCCAAACAACATCTTCTAAATGCTTGCCGTGGTTAGAGACGAGCTGGCAAGGAACTCCAAAATGAGCGATAACATGGTTAAAAAGGAACCATGCCACAATTTCATCTTTGTAATTGAATGTAGTCATGGCCTCGACCCATTTGATGAAATAATCAATGGCTGCAATGATGTACTTGTGGCCTCCCATCGAGGTGAGATTACATTCCATAAATCCAATGGCCCATTTGTAGAATGGACCAACTGTGACAATGGGACAGAGTGGCGCGGGAGGGGTTCTCGAATTTGGGGAAAACAATTGGTATTTGTGGTAGTATTTGACTATCGTATTGCAATCAGTAAACAATGTTGGATAGAAATAACCAACATAGATGGATTTTTGTGCAGTGTCCATACTAGAGAGGTGGCCACCGCAAGCCTCAATATGGAAGTCATTAATGAGTTGCTCAGCCTCATCGTGAGTAAGGAATTGATGCATAATGGTGTCGACACCATGTTAATAAAGGACATCACCAATGAGGTTATATCAATAAGTTTACTTTCGAATGCAATATTGATCATCACGGTTGAGGTGAGGACTTAATTTTAGGGTTCATAAGTAAACTAGGATATCCATGTACCATGGGTCATCTGAAGATATAATAAACAAGTTTTCATCAGGAAAGGTGATGGGAGTCAAGGGTGATGTGAACAAGGAGGAAAGGTTAGTCATTAATTGTGCCAAATCCAATGCCTTAGTGATTTTCGGTGTAACAAACTCTAGGTCATACTCTTAAAGGATGACAATCCACTTGACCACGTGGACCAGGATGAGGCAACAGATTAAAAGGCAGACCATCGGGTTGGAATCTGCTATGACCATAATTTGGCTCATCAATATGTAGTGGCACAACTTCTAAACCAAAAAAAAATGGCTAAGGCAACTTTTTTCTTCATGGGGATATCATAATGGAGGACCTGAGAGCATTTTACTTATGTAATAGATAACATTCTCATGAAAAGCAAGATATTCCTAAAATAAATGCTTTTTATGGAGTGTTCATATGCCGAAATGTAAAGGATAAAATCCTTCTTGAATTCGGGTGGGAAAATAAAGGGAGCGAAAGTTAGAGCTTCCTTCAATGCATCAAAAGTGGCTTGTGATTTTCCATCCCAAACAAAAGGGACATTGGTATGAAAAAGGAATAAGAATTCATGGACTTTAGTGGCATGATATGGAATAATCCATCATAAAAAATTGGCCTTTCCGTAAAGGATTTGGAGTTCGTGCAACCTGTGTGGGGGTTGAAGGTTGAGTATGGCTTTCAACTTCAAAGGGTCAACGATAATACTTTTATGGGAAATGATGAATCCCAACAATTGGATGATAGGGATGAAGAACACACACTCAATAGGGTTCATATGGATGTTATACTTCTGACATCAAAATAAGACTTGTTGAAGGTATTCTAAATGTTGAGAATGCTTCTTGGATCGAGTTGTGAGGTTATCCAAGTAGATGAGGATAATATGTCCCAAGTCATGAAAACAAAAGGTCATAGCTCGCTAGAAGGTGGATCCAACATTCTTCAGATCAAACGACATGACTCGATATGTGAACATGCCCCAGGGGATGGTAAAGGCAGTTTATATTTATCTTCCTTTTGGATTTGAGTTTGATAGTATCCAAAAAATATATCCATGAATGATCGGACTTCATGGCCCACAAAGGTATCAATATGTTGGTTGATAAACGGTGTAATCAAATTCTCCTTCGGATATGCCAAATTCAAATCGCCCAAATCAATACAGATGCAAATGGTGCCTTGTTTCTTGTTCATGGGGACAAAGTTAGAAATCCATATTGTGTACACGATTGGGTAAATGAAGCCCTCTTGGCACATTTTTTTAATCTCGGATTTGACAATCGGTGCTTTCGACAGGTGGATTGATCGTTGTTTCTGGTGAGCTAGCATAGCATCAGGCCATGTGTTAATTTGGTTTTCAACAATGTATGGAGCGAGATCGAGCATCTCTATATAAGACCAAACAAAAATGTCACAAAATTCTTCGAAGAGGGCTTTGTAAGCAACGACCTCTTATGGGGTATAAGAGGCTCTAAGTGTAATGTGTTTGACGACTCTAGGATTGGAAGAAATATCATCATGAATGGTAGGTGAGATGTTAGACATGTTACCTTTCTCAAAGGTATTTGGTGTTGGGATTGGATGCTTGAACCAATCAATGTTATAGTGAGGGAGGAATTTTTTTGACTCCATGATAAATTGGTACAATGTTGGTGTGCTCGGCTCTTCAAAAATAAACTATGCTCGATGGTGCATGACATCCCAAGGGAAGTCAACCTCTGTTAAAGCTTCAAGAATTTATTTGTTGTTGTGGAATAATAGCATAGTAATATCAAAGGGGTTTACAGTGACTAGTGATACAAACGGAGGATCGTGCACTAAGATAACGTAAATGGTTTTTAACTCATTTCAAAAGGATGTCAGGCAGTGTGTCACATACCCCAAATTGCAAAAACATTTTATGTTTTAGGAGACATTATGTTTTAATTTTATTATAAAGTTTGTAATTATTGACCAAGTGGGGTCAAGGATAATTGTATTTAATTTCTGAATATTTTATTAATTAATAAAGGAAAGATGAGACAACAGCTTAAGGAGGCTGTTAAATGAGTGTTTACTGGCCACTTGGTGGAATAGACTGGGTTGAGAGAAGATTGACACTTGGCAGTATCCTCAAACTACTTCTAGCTGTTGCAGGAGGCAACTTCCCTATTTTTGTGGTCATTCCCCAAGAAAGTGGAACAAGAGCAGGTGGCTCATTAAGTGAAAACTGACCCAAAAGACCTAGGAATACTAATAAAACTACCCATAGAATTCAGTTGAGGTTGCTCAATGATTACTGGTGAAATTTCTTAGTGAAATTGGTGCACAAGAAGTTCGATGGAGGGGACAGGAAGAAGTGTTTGAGTGGAAAGTGTTGATTTACTGAACTAGTGCAACTAATTTGGGCTAAGTTCTTATTGCTACATGCAAAAGTATTAATGTTGATTACTCTGTTAACACCCAATTAAAATTTGGGCATGGGTGTTTCTTGCGTTCTTTAACACCATCGAGAAGTGTCGAGTAGGAAGCAGAAGGAGCTGATGGTGTGCATAGGGTAAGGCTCAGCAATGGGATAGTCTGAGGATCGGGAAAGCAGAGTTGAGAAGGAGTGTTGGACGCATTAAAGAAAAGTCCCAATCGATAGCTGAAGGTGATCAGAGGGAAGATCGACGGCATCAAATCATTTCGCACAGTGAACTCGCTCGACCAAAGACCGCTCTTCAGCCTTGCAAAATGGTTTAAAGCTCAGACACATCTAACGATCAGGATTATACCCCGCGAAGATCTATAGTTGAGAGTCATTTCACAGCCCAAAATTATGAAGAAAAATATGCAAATACGGATTGCGAAAAGTGGTGCAAGCCATTTTGATCAACAGTGCTCATATGGGAAAAGGCAGATCGGTGGCTATAATTCATTTCGCGATCTAGAGTAGTAAGGGAGGAAACAAAATTTCACCATGTGAAAAAGGGTGGGGTCCGCTTAGATCGATGGTCGTGAAGGGAGATGATCTCGATCAACAACCAAGCTGCATACACACAAAATAAGAACACATGTAGAAATGGGAACCCCGCAGATCTATGGCCTAAGATCACAAAAGGTGAATCTACAGTGCGAGCCTCCTGGGAAATGCGCGAGGGTTATATTGTATAAAAAACTGTAAAGAGGCCCACGTGAAGCTACAAATATTTGTCTTTTCTGAACCCTTGAAGCTGTCAAATATCCAGGTCATGAACAGAGCGCCAGCCTGGACCAGCTAGGGGACCATGTTGCAGGACAAGGTAGGCCCTTGATTACTCCCTCAGTATTATTTGAAAAATTGTCTCAATGGGGGTGACGAAGGTGAGAGATGAGATAGAACCAGAGGTATCAGATCAGGATATACAGGAACACCTGTTAGATGCAAACTCTGATGTTTGTGATACCATCCTAATGTGAGAAACTATTGAAACCGCCAAGGGAAAATTGGAAGATCGCAAGAATCGGGGTATGGATACCTACAATGTTTTTAAGTCTTTCTTTCATTTCTTCTCTGTCGACCCAACCCCCTAGTTCCCTGAGTTTGTCGAGTGGTGCGTAGAGAATTTCTCTGCCACCAAAGGAGTTATCATGAATAAGTCTAAGTCCAAAATCCTTTGCCTTGTTCAAGCCTCCATCATCTGCAAAATCCTTGATATCCCCGACACATTCGTCGATTTATCCCAAGACTATCGGGAAGAAGAAATTATACACTATTTTAGAGATTCTACTGATGAAAGTAAAGAATCCTTCCTGAAGAACTGTACTAATCCTGATAGTGGACCCATTGACTTGTCTTACCCCATTGACCTCAGCCGGTTCAACGAAGAAACTCAGTGGTGCATATCCCTAGCTAGTCAATTCCTAGGTCTAGATACCAACGCGTACGTCCCAGAGTCATTGTTGAGTCTTTTATTTGTATTAGATACTTGCCCAGCTGAACCCAAATTTCCTGGACAGTCAAGTCAGTCTTGTCGCCTTAAGTTTGATGAGTTCTTAGCCGAGAACATTCATTCTCAGTTAACGAACTTCCACGACGTCAGAACATTCAGGTTCCAGTTCTTTTTTATCTCTCTGAAGAAAATGAATTGGACACCTACATGAGTAGAGAGGTTCCAGTTCTAGAGGAAGATGAGCCTCAAAGCCTTACACAAGAAGAACTTGATCAAGGCCAAGAAGATCATTGTTGATTCAATCACGGATCAACTTGTACCACAAGAGTCTTCCCTAAAGACACCGAAGATGTTTGATTCCTTGATCAAGCTATTTGAAGATAAGAACATAATTCAGAATATGGATTTGAGAAAACAATTGAAGAATGCGAAGATCCAGAATGCATAACATCTTGAAGCGGTAGAAGAAGAAGCAAAGAATGGCCTCCCATGATCATGGGATTCATTCATGTGAGGAATGTGTGCCAAAAGGAAGTGATTACTTTCAGTTGACTCTAGGAAGAAGAAGAAGCTCATCTCATAAGAAGAGAAGAAGAAAGATGGGAGCAAATTGAAGATCAAGCTCTCACCATTCAAAGAAGATCCCTCAAGCGATGAGGAATATGAAGAACTCAATTCTTGACGAACCTCTTATCCATCTTATCATTTGGATAAGAAATGATGATTTCATGGATGAAGAAGATGATGAAGCAAAATGATCAAGAAGGAATCTACCCATGAAACAAACAAAAGATAAGTATTCAATTGTCATTTAATGATATTGTTTTGTTATGCATTTGATTATATTCAATTGATGTGTTGTTTGCATGCATGTGATGGGTAAGTAGCTCATGGTTCTATACAAATATCCATTGTTACTTATCTAGAATGAAACCTATTTGCTGACATATTGGATTAGTGCACAATCTCAATGATTTCATGGTAGAGATGGAAGGCATATTGAAAGTTTCTGTGAGATATGGATGAATGTTGTATTGGCTAAATAGTTGCATGATGCATAAGAATTTGTCGTTATGCATATGTAGTTCTAACCATGCAACTGGTGCATTTGAATTGTAGGAAAGGTCATGTACAACCTCCTAAAAGAAAAGAAGGATGAGACTTGTTCCGAAGAATAAGTGATGACAATTCAATAAACATGAATCTGAAGCTCCCAGGGTCAGAGACACCATGATGAAAGAAAGAGCTTCAAAGAGCAGTGGATCCACCTCGAAGGATGAAGACCACCATGGGTATGAGAGATAACTCAATATGAGGGAAAAAATGCTATGAAAGAAGCTATGATCAAAGAATAACAGTTGATTATGGGGAATGATGTATATGATATGATTTCGAGACATAAAGGGAAGTACGTAGTATCTTCCATATGGATCTGCAAGAACAAGTGTACAAAGAAAGAATCGTGATTTGCCTCAGAAAGAATAGACTATGACATGACATACTCTATTGACCAGTATATATCAAGCATAGAATCACCTATACAGAATGAAGAAAGAAGATAATACTCCACTTCAGGGGGAGTGACTACAGAAGATATCTGAGTTCGACACGGTACGACATGATGGACATCTTCCTGATGGATCAAGACTTTACCAAGAGTAAAGTGGGTTCCAACCTTCAAATTTGAATGCAGAAGACTAGGATATCTTGATGATCTGACAAGACGAACTCATGGAAGATGTTATGATGATGTTTGGGATATAGTAATCAAACCAGAAATCAAGCATGTGGTAACTTACAAATCAATTTGCAAGATAAAATATGTCGTTGATAGAAGTAAGGAAAGACTTGTGGATAGAGGTTTCTATAAGAAAGAGGGAATTAATTTTGAAGAGACACTTACTCCAGGAAGCAAGGTACACTTCCTTCGGAACTATGATGGTATTTGCTTCCATGATGAAGTAAAGACAATCCTTCCTTAATGGTATGATTGGGGAATAGTTTTACATTGAAAGGATTTGAAGTTGAAGACATATGGACTCATATATGTAAGTTGAAGAAGGGACTCTATGGCATGAAGAAAGCTCCCAGAGCTTGGTATGGCAGTTTCCTGTCAATTATGGGTTTTACCAAGAGTAAAGCTGATCCTAACCTTTATCTCAAGGTTGTAGAAGATGAACCTATCATCCTGTTATTATATGTGGATGACTTATTCTTGACATGGAAGGAGAAATAGATCATGGAAAGCAAGAAGAAACTAGCAGAAGAATTTGAGATGAAAGACCTTGGGTTAATGCAATATTTCCTAGGTCTGGAAATATGACAAAGTTTAGAATAAATATTTCTCAACTAGGGAAAGTATGTCACTAGAGATATTGAAGAGATTAAATATGTTGGAATGCAAATCCATGGTCACACCCATGGACTCCAACCTTAAGCTGTTAGATGATGACTCATCAGAGTTAGTAGATGCGACTCATTACAGATAGATCATTGGGTCATTGATGTACTTAACAAATACCAAACCAGACATTTTTTTTGCTGTGAACACCTTAAGTCAATATCTTGTTCAACCAAGATGGGTTCACCTAGTAGCTGCAAAACATGTGATGAGATATATGAAAGGGACTATAGACCTTGGTCTATACTATGATGGTATCCATGACTACAGATTGTATGGCTATACAGATGTAGATTGGGTTGGAAGTATCTTAGATAGGAAAAGCACATCAGGTAGATGCTCTTGTTTGGGATCTGCTATGAGTTCATGGTTTAGCAAGAAACAATCCAGTGTTTCTCTTAGAACAACAAAAGCAGAATACATAGCAGATTGCTCTGCTAAGTTGTGAATCCATATGGCTTCGGAAGCTGATATCAGGTCTCCTTGACCTGAAGATGGATACTACATTGATTCTATGTGATAACGAGAGTTGTGATAACAGAGAACCCTGTGTTTCATCGTAACGCATAGAAATACGATATTTCTACATACAAGATAAAGATGCAGATGATGATGTTTCAGTATTCCCATACTAAAGATATAGATGATGCTTTTAGTATTCACATACTGGAGATATAGATGGTGATAGTTTAGTATTCACATACTGAAGATGTATATGATGGTGGTTTAGATGGTGATGTGCTGACGAAGCCTCTGTCCCGAGTAAAGTTCGAACACTTTCGAGACAAGCTTGGTGTGGTTTGGAAAGACCTTCCTTGAAAGGGGGAGTAGTGATGTTCCAATGGGATTGTATCATCCTGGGACATATGTCTAGAAGTGATCTAGAGACCTCGGTCTTTGAGAATGAAGAGGGATTGTATCATCCTGGGACATATGTCTAGAAGTGATCCGGTGACCTTGGTCATCGAGAATGTAGCAGGATTGTATCATCCTTGAACTTCGGTTCAGAATGGATCCGATGAACTTCGGTCATCGAGAAGGTGGCAGGATTGTATCATCCTTGGAATTCGGTTTAGAATGGATCCGATGAAATTCGGTCATCGAGAAGGTGGCAGGATTGTATCATCCTTGGACTTCGGTCATCGAGAAGGTGGCAGGATTGTATCATCCTTGAAATTTGGTTCAGAACGGATCCGGTGAACTTCGGTCATCGAGAAGGTAGTAGGATTGTATCATCCTTGAACCTCAGTTCATAATAGATCCGGTGACTTCGGTACTCAAGAACGTGTGTTGATCCTGTAATTCCAATAGGAAGGATTGTCTGAGTTCCGCAACTATGCTGATCCTGTAATTCCGAAAGGAAGGATCGTTAGTAACTCTGTAAAGACTGAAATCCCATAATTCTAAAAGGAAGGATCATTGAATTGATCTCGTAATTCCAATAGGAAGGATCATCTGAGTTCCACAAATGTGTTGATCCCGTAATTCCAAAAGGAAGGATCGTTGGTAACTCCGTAAAGACCTAAATCCCGTAGTTTCGACAGGAAGGATCGTCTAAGTACCACAGACATGTTGATCTCGTAATTCCGAAAGGAAGGATCATGTTGATGTTTTGATGATGTTGATGTTTTGATGATAATGATTTTATGATGATGATGATGTTGATGTTTTGATGATAATGATTTTATGATGATGATGATGTACTGATCGAAAGATCAGAGTGTGATGATGATGATATTTTGATGTTTTGATCATGTTGAATGTTTTGATCATAATGATGTTTTGACGATGTTGATGTTTTCATGATGATGATGTTTTTATGATGATGATGATGTACTGATCAAAATATCAGAGTATGATGATGATGTATTGATCGAACGATCAAGAGTATGATGATGATAATGTACTGATCGAAAGATCAGAGTGTGACAATGATGATGACGACATACTAATCAAAAGATCAGAATATGATGATGATGATTCTGTTCGAGAGTTGAAGTATGATGATGGTGCTAATCACGATGCTACTAATCAGAATGTGATGATGTTGCTGATCAAAAGGTCAAAATGCTAAAGATGTCTTTGCTGATCAAAAGATCAAAATGCTGAAGATATTGCTGATCAAAATGTTGAAGATATTGGTGATGATTGAAAGGTCAAAGTGCTAAAGATGTTGCTGCTGATCGAAAGGTCAAAGTGTTGAAGATGTTGCTGATCGAAATATCAAAGTGCCGAAGATGTTGCTGATCGAAAGGTCAAAGTGCTGAAGATGTTGCTGCTGATTGAAAGGTCTAAGTGCTGAAGATGTTGCTGATCGAAAGATCAAAGTGTTGAATATGTTGCTGATCAAAAGGTGAAAAGATGCTGATGTTGATTAAAGAGTTGCTGTTGTCAAATATTGAAGGCGAAGACTATATGATGTGGAAAAGCTTCCAATGATTTATAGATGTGTTACCCTGATGATGTTGATGATGTCCTCTCCTACTATTGTTGTTGTTGATGTTGTTTTAGAATACCCTTCTCGTTAAGGGGGAGTGTTGAAATATTGTAACTTCGAAGAATATCTATATGTATCTTTTGTGGTCCCCGATGGTCCTACCAGGAGAACCACTTGTATTATCTTGTACCCCGATGCTTCTAATCAAAAGAACTAATAAGAGTCATGAGGTTGTCCCCTCTATTTGTAAAGGTGGGTCATTAGCACCCCAATGTGGTTACTTGAGCCTACATGTGTAACTCGAGCCTACATGTCAGATGAGTTAATTCAAGTGAACATATGAATATAAATAGAGGTGTGGTGCTCCTCATTTAAGACACACACACTCTCACTTGTGTAGCGCATTAGTGGAGAAGAGAAGTAGTTGGAGAAGGAGGAGGATCAGGCTTTGATCTCCTTGTTGGTTTTATCTTTTATCTTTTGGGGCATCTATATTGAGGAATCTTTTGCTGGGTTTTTCCCTTTAGGGTTTTCCCAGGATAAATATTTTTGTTCTCCTTTTGTATGGTTGTGCTTGTCTATCTTTCAGTGATCATGTTTATATGCTTTTGTTATGAAATCGAAATGAAATAGTAATGATCTAGCTTAGCATATGAAAATTCAACAAGGGTGTCATCGTGGGTATGTCATGGTGTGGTCAATTGGAGGTATTAATAGGTTGGAATGGTGTCAAAATGAGGGTTTCCATAAGAGGTGTGCTCATGATGCTTGAAGGTGAAAAAAATGGGATCTTGTGAATGGGCATAACTCCCCATTGGTTTCTTGGTAACTGATTAGGGACGGGAGTCGACATCGATTGTGTTTATGGCTACTACTGGGGTTATTGGTGAGGCGCAAGCGTATCATAAGAGAGGATACAAAGATAATATATCTCTACTATTGCTGGTGGTTGCAGTAATGTTGAAAAAGAGGTGGTCATGGAGGCCTCTCAAAAAAAGACATACCGTAATGACATATAGTGAGGGGATATAAGCACTATTGATGGAATTGTTCGTCATGGGGAGGAATTTTTCTGGGGTGGAGGGTCCCTGGGGTCATAGTATGTTAATTGGTCGATTTTGACCACATTCCCTTCATGAGGGAACATCATGATTTGAAAAGTTGTCAAAGTGACGACTTTCATAGCATACATGTAATTTTGCCATAGGAGGAGGTTATAATTGAGTCGAGTGTTGATCACTTTGATGTCTATCAAAAAATTCTTGTCATCCAAATCGATTGGTACGTTTGAGAGAAGTCTTTGAGATTGAGAAACATGCCCATCGTAAGCACGCAAGGCACCCAAGGATGGCTCTAGATTTGGTGACCCGAGATTTTTCTAGACAAAGGTGTACATGACACATGTGGATGTGCCCTCATTGATGATGCAACGATGAATGACTAAGTTCTAGATGGTAACATGGATTTGGAAAGCGATCAATGATGACATATGGGGCTCGAACTGATCTAGATCCAAATTAATGAAATGTGCATATATGGGGTTGATGGCACCTAATGTGGATAACAAGGCTTTACGTTCTATCATATAATTCCTAAGAACTTCCAAGGTAGATATGGTGGAAGGTGATTGGGCCAAGTCATCTACAGTGCTATAATTGGGTGTGAGACAGAGATTAGCATTGGTCATGAAGTGATGTAAAGGAATTTTGGAGCTTTAGGGTTTGCATCTGCATGGGTTCGAGGTAACTACAAGGATAAATCATCAATGTAAGAGTCAATATTCTTGCTAGTGGAAGCAGTATCAAAGTTTGAACCATACTTTGTTTGCCGATTTTGTAGGTTGATATCATAAGACATTGTAAACAAGTGTTAAATTATTGAGTCAGGGGGTTGAGTCCAGATTCCATCCCCAAGTAGGAGCCAGATGTTATCTCCTAAAATAACCAGTCGGTTTTTCATTATTTTAGGTGATAGGTTTGAGTCCAAAAATTTATTTTTAAATTTTTTAGAGTCAATAAGGAGGTCCTCGTTCTCATACTAAGTCAAAAATCTAATTTATTTGAGTCTTGGTTTCAAATGTTGAGAAAGAAAGGTTGTGGTAGCTAACTCTATTTTGTAGAGGCCAGATTAGCTGCCAAAAGAGCTCAGTTTCGGCAGCTGGAAGGATTAAGCTAAGTTCAAGTTAGCTACCAAAAATGATCTCATTAGAAAATTAAAAAAAGGAGAGCACATGTCCGTACTTGACTTCACATCAAGTGAGCCTGTATGTTTTGCCGCCAAAGAGAAGATCAGAACGCATCTCATATGACCATCATGAGGTTTAATGTCGGTATACTGCCGAAAGCAAGTCATGAAGCACCCATATCATTAACTACGTAGGATTACGCAGGAGCTCATAATGCATATCTGAGGATCATTCGAAGCTGATCGATTCATAATTTCACACGAGCTGGGCGATATCATAGGTGATCACCTGCTGAGCTCATTCAAATGGGTATCTTATTTCTCAAGCATTGCAAGCAGACCCAAGGTCCCTGGTTATGTCATGTTATCACGCAGCTGAAGTTCCAGTTCAATCCAGGGGTTTTCTTTTGTCAAAACAAAGCATCGATCCAGGAGTTTTCTCATCAGGACGAGTTTTCAGCGTGGTGTCTCTGTATCATCTGCTACAACACAAAGGTTCAGCTCATGGCAAAAACAAATCTGCCACTCAGGACAGAGCTAGATGGGGTCTGGTATCTCGAGTCTCACCCACAAGTAGCTGAGTTTTTCAAGACTGCACAGGTTTTTGATTATTGTGAAAAGCTCACTAGTTTCAACCAGCCACTTGCTGAAGCATTTGCTCTGAGCTACAATGGTAGAATAGTAAAATTTGGCAGAGAAGAGTTTCATGTGGACGAGGCAGCTATAGCCGAATGTACAGGTCTCCCCAGGACAGGGCAGAGTTGGTTTAAGACCACGAAGGCTTCAGATATTGAATTCAGATCATATCTCCTACCAGCCCATAAGGAAACCATTCGGAAAAGGGATTTTCCCATCACCTTTCTTGAACCTCAATGGCAGACTCTTTTAAAGGCCATTTTCGTTTACATAACTTGTGAAGGCCGATATCATAGGGTGTTGCACTACCACTTCAAGATGTTGAATCATTTCACAGGAAGGGTAAGTATAAATCTGCCATACTTCTTCCATAAGACCCTAACTAAGATGGCAAAGCAAGTCCAGGCTAAGCCCAGCAAGATAGCAAGCAGGATCTCTCACCAAGGTCTCATAACATTGATAATCAAAGATCTTTTGAAGAAAATAAGTGTAGACTGGAATTATTTTTTGTTTTGGCATGAGTTCCCCACAGAGCTTGCCAGTGAAGAGGCAGTTGAGCAGGGTAAGGGAGAGAAGAGCAGCACTCCCAAAACCAGCAAGAGAAAGAGGAGAGCCATCTCTCCTCAAGCCCAAAATGAATCCCCTTCCTCATCCAGCAAAAAGAGAAGGGCAAAGAGGAAGCTGGTGTTTGGACAAGCTGAAGGAACTCCTCAAGGTAAAAATCCACTAAATCTCCCCTACTCAGGATCTGAATCTAGAGACGAAGGAAATCAAGGAGCAGAGCATCCCATGGAAAGAGATAAAGGTAAAGACCCTCCTTTAACTGATGTACCAGGTCCCGAACCTTCCACACCAGAGACCAACAAATCAAATAAGCTGCTACAGGAACTTTCCCAGGCAAGACATAATGAGAAGCAGGTCAAGTTGCACAACGCAGAGCTGATTGGAAGGAATATGGCACTGCATGACCGGAGCCAGGAAATCGTCGAAAGACTCAAGAAAACAACCGAGAGGAACGCGATGCTAATAAAAGAAAATGCTAAGCTCTACCGCACTCTCAGGATGCTCAAGTTAAAGTTGAAGGAATTGGAGGGGACAGAGGTGCAGCCAGAAGTCACAGAAGCACAACCATCAGGTCTAGACACGTTGGCTGAGGTGGCCATGATCCCTGAGGAGGTAACACCTGTGGGAGCTCAGCAAGAACAGCCTGTGGAAGCTCAGCAAAGGCAAACTAAACGAGTGACTAGAAAGAAGGGAGCAGCTGCAAAGAAGTCCTAGCGACTGATCACTGACTTTCGGCGACTAGCATCGTTTTGGGTTTTAATTTTTGAAACAGTTTTCAGCTTTTGGCAGCTTAGGCGAGCCCCACAGAGCTCATTAGCTGCCAAAAGGACTGACTTTCAGTGGCTAAGGCACGAAATCAGCATGATGGTTAGCTGCCAAAAGCCTGTTTTTTGCAAAGGTTCTCTAATTTCTCCCAGAACTCAGTTTTGATTCACTGAACTGGCAGAAATGAATGGATTATAAGGCATATTATCTATATCTCATAGGTTTGGAGTGAGTTTGGATCAGTGGGCACCTTTGACTAAGTTCAAACCTTATTTGGAGGAGCATCTCTATCAGTCAACTACCACATCATGAAAATCAGATCGGTGGTGCGCCCAACTCTATCCACCGAGCCTTGGAAGGCTGCTTCACTTCACCAACCATCGAACTATTGAAGGAGATCTCCATATCAGAATTTCCTTCATTTTAGGGATCAGTCCCTATCTTTTTTCTTTAAACTATCAGTTGATGTTTTAATTGAACTCTACAGATCCATGCTTTTAGGATCTGGAAACTTTTGTAAAGGCTTTAAAAAGTGTAAGAACTCACACTGAAAGGGGTTCGAGCTTGGAGAAACTTGGCTTATGTTTTGGTTGCTATTCAAATAAAATCACAGTTTTCTCTTGTTATTGTAATCAGATTTTTTGTCATCCACCATTATTCTGCACTCTGTTGAATTAGCTTAGCTTATGCTCATGATTTGATGGAGGAACTTCTTATTGTTTAGTATAGCCCTGAGTTATGTATGTACTTGGTTGTATGAACCCTACATTTAATGTATTTGGTTGTTTGAGCAATATTCTGCATGTCTTGTCTGTTATTTATCATCTGATTTGCAGTTTCTAAGAGCACTGGCTCATTGAACTATTTGGATTAGCAGTCTTTCCATTGTGCCATTCTAGTATCCCCTCGATCCACTTACTGAAAGATAATGATTTTACAAGTTACCAAACATACTTAGCCGTAACCACTAAGTAGTTTCTTGGAGAGCTAACAAAATGGCGTCGTTGCCAGGGAGCGAGGTGAGAAGCTGATCTTCCTGGGAGACGACACAGATCTGGTCCTTGATGATAGACAAGGATTAGACACTTACTGGTTATATATCTTCTATCTGGCGACTCCACAACATCATTCTGGCTCCAAAGAGGGCCAGTACCAGAGCAAATCCCCAAGGACCCCTGGTGTCTCCAGTATCAACTCCAGATCAAATCTTGAGGGAGGCGAAGAAGACCAAAGGCCAAGCTGTTCCAGAAGTCACCACTGTAAGTTCAACTGCTGTTATTCTTTCTGCTGCACCACATACCACAGTCATCATGGCTGGGGGAGGGGGAGCAAATATGACCCGAATGGAACAAATACTAGCTAACAGATATGCTCCACTGGTGCTAGTACTTCCACTGTCTCAAATGCCTGTCGGGGACTACCAAAAATATATGCCTAAATTCTCCGGGCCAGGAAACTACACAGCAGAAGAGCACCTTGAAGCATTCTATGCTTATGCAGAAAATATCAACATCGAAGCTCAAGATGTTTGGATGAGAATCTTTGTCCAAAGCCTGGATGGAGAAGCTCGGAAATGGTTTAAAACACTGCCAGCTGCTTCCATAGGAGACATCACCGCTCTTGATGATGCTTTCTTAAAAAATTGGGGAGACAGAAAGGATTACCTGCACTACATCACTGAGTTTGGCAATCTCAAACGTAAAACAAGTGAGTCTGTGTCTGATTTCACCAAGAGGTTCAATAAGATGTATGAAAATATCCCTGAGGTAGTCAAACCTTCCGAAACATCTGCTATGATCACATATTTCGGAGCCTTCGATTACCAATTCTGTTTGCTGCTTAGAGAGAGAGATTCTGAAACTCTTGTAGCCATGCAAGAGGCTGCCCTGAAAGTTGAATCTAATCTGTCATCTTCCGAGAAACTGAGAGCAAGTTCCGAGAGGAAGAAAAGGGGTGAGGAAGCCTCTTCTTCATCCAATTCAAATCAGAAGGTGGATAAGTTAGCAAAGATGTTAGAATCCCTGACATCTGAAATGGAAAAGATCAGGAGCAGCAACATGCCTCCTGACAGAGCAAGGAATCAAAACCAAAATGACTACCCTAATAGAAATCAAAATCGAGTTGATTATCCAAACAGGAATCAGAATTGGAGAAGAAACCAACAACAAGTGCAACTCATGCAGAGAGAGAGGAATCCCGCTGATGATCAGAGAATCAGGGCTCCTTTCCAGAATGTAGTGCTCGATGAAGAAGACGAGGAGGACGTTCAAGAACTTGAAGAGGACATTCACTGTGTTGAGGATGAGTGCAAAGAGATCTACTTGACCGAAGCTGATTATGAAGGGTCATTGTTTGATCAGGAACTGAACCAGCTGTATGAAGATCAGGCCATACTGCAAACTGAGGAACCAACTAGATATAATCTGAGATCCAAAAAGAATGTTGGAAAACAAAATACTCCAGTTCCTCCGAAAAGGACTGCCGCAAAGCAGCCAGCCAAAGAAGTCCAGAAAACATCTCAGTCACTGCCCATGGTAAGAACTAATCCCTCTGAGTCTGAAAAAATTTATTTTCCTTCTTTCAATTTACAAATAGAAATTCAGAAGCTGAAGATCACTATGCCTCTTATTGAACTCATGAAGAACGAAGCCTTCAGGAAGGACATTTGTAAAAGTCTTGATCACAAATCTGTCTCTTTTTCCTCTGACTCCATAAACTTGTCTGATGATAAACCCAGCATTGTGCTAGGCCCTATGATTGAAGAACGGGATGAAAGCTGCCCCCCTTTTTATGTTTCTTTGGATATCCATGAAAAGACCTTGCACAATTGCCTCCTAGACTCAGGTGCTTCCCATAACATAATGTCCAAAACAGTCATGCATGGATTAGGATTAGAAATCACCCGCAGCTACCATGATTTGTTCTCCTTCGACTCCAGGAAGGTGAAATGCCTCGGGTTGTTGAAAGACCTTGCTGTTTCTCTGTCCTCTGCCCCGATGAAAACCATGGTTATGGATGTTGTTGTGGCTGATATCCCGCCCAAGTTTGGATGTCTGCTGTCCAGATCATGGATGAAAAAACTAGGTGGAACCTTGCAAATGGACCTATCTTATGCCACTATCCCAGTCTTTTCGGGAGAAAGCAAAAGACTATACCGTGAGTCTCAGCTTTCTTTCATCATCAGTGATGAAAAGAATCCCGCTAATCATCCCATTTATTCAGTAGACACGGGAATGGGCTCATGCATCTTGCAGGTTGATGACTCTTTGCCGGAATCCCTGCCTTTAAAAAAGCCTGTAGTCCATCCTATCGACAATGAGAAAGAAAATGGAGTGTGGACAATGTTCTTTGATGGAGCCTGTACCAAAGAATCTGCTGGGGCGGGGGTTGTGTTCATTTCCCCTTCAAAGGAAAAAACACAGCTGTCATTTAAGTTGAATTTCCAAGTGACAAACAATATAGCTGAGTACGAAGCCCTGCTGTTGGGGCTGAATTCAGCCAAAGAAATGCAGATTAAAAGGTTACATGTCTTCGGGGATGCTGATCTGATTGTTCAGCAGGTTAACAAATCTTTTCAAGCAAAGAAAGTGAGGCTCAAAGCCTACAAAGACGAGGTATTCAGACTCATCCCTTATTTTTCTGATTTCAAAATAGCGCATGTGCCAAGATTGATGAATGAAATGGCTGATTCTTTAGCTGTTTCAGCTTGTGCTTTTATTCCACCTCTGCCTCCTAGATTATCCTATGAAATACAAGTAAAATATCGGCCATCATTGCCTGATAATGTAGAGTTTTGGCAAGTATTCGAGGATGATGCAGAGCTCACCAGATTTCTGAATGTGATAGATGAATTTACTGACCTTGAAATTTATGAAGACAATCAGAATGGGCAGGCTGCCCCAGAAAAAACCAAATTTAAAAGCAGAATCGGGGCACACGAAATAGTTCAACTTTCTTCCAACAGAATCCCAAAAGGGCTGGTACCTTTGGAGAGACTGTTTGACAGCAATGATGTTGCTGTTAAGTTTGGGAAGAAAGAGGACGAATCTGATAGTTGTCCTCTGAACCTGGCAAATGAATCAGATCCGAAATATGTGAATTTGGCTTCCCACTTGACAGAGCAGCAGAAGTCTGGCTATGCTGGCCTTTTGAAGGAATTTTCCGACATCTTTGCGTGGAAGTATTCGGATCTTAAGACTTATGACACAGAGATCATTCAACATAAGATCCCGCTGAACAAAGATACTACTCCTTTCCGACAGAAGCTGAGATCATTCAATCCAATGCTGCTGCCCACAATGGAGAAGGAAATAAAAAAATTGCTTGAGGCCAAGATCATTATCCCACTGAGATATTCCGATTGGATTGCCAATCTTGTCCCCGTGAGAAAGAAGAACGGTGAAATCAAACTCTGTGTCGATTTCAAAAACTTGAATAAGTGTTCTCGAAAGGACAATTACCCACTGCCCAAAATGGAACATATTTTGCAAAAAGTTTCCGGGGCAAGTGTCATGTCCTTCATCGACGGATTCTCGGGGTACAATCAAATTGCTGTCCATCCTGATGACAGAGAAAAGACTGCTTTCACGACTCCATGGGGTACATTCATGTACCAAAAAATGCCTTTCGGTCTCATGAATGCTGGGGCTACTTTCCAGCGGGCAATGGATATTGCCTTTGTCGGAGAAATGGGTAAGTTTGTCCTCATTTACCTCGATGACATCACAGTGTTCTCTCACAGCCATACAGACCATTTGCTACATTTGAGAAAAGCTTTCGAGAAGTGCAGGAGGTATGGAATCTCATTAAATCCTAAAAAATCATTCTTTGCACTCAAGGAAGGTAAGCTGCTCGGTCACATTGTTTCAGCAGAAGGGGTTAAAATTGACCCAAAGAGGGTGGAGGAAATCCAAAACCTGTCATTGCCTAGATCCAAGAAAGGTATCCAATCTTTTCTTGGCACCATTAACTTCATCCGCAGATTTATTTCAAATTTTGCTGAACTGACTAAGCACATTACTAGCATGTTAAAGAAAGATTCAGAAGTTAAATGGACTGAACAGGCCAAAACTTCATTCCAGGATATCAAAAAGGCAATCACTTCAGCTCCGGTTTTAATCAGTCCACACTTTGACAAAGAATTTTTCATCTTTTCATTTGCTTCGCAGGACACTATTGCAGCTGTCCTCTTACAGAAAAACAATGATGAACAGGAGCAGCCTGTTGCTTTTTTCATCCGAGTACTCCGTGATGCTGAGCTTAAGTATGAACCTTTGGAAAAACAAGCGTATGCATTGATCAAAGCCCTGAAAGCATTCATAATTTACATTCTCCAGTCCAAGGTAATTGCTTATGTCCCCTCTGGTTCAGTCAAAGATGTTTTAGTGCAGCCTGACATTGATGGCAAAAGGAGTAAATGGGTGGCAAAGATGATCGAGTTCGACATAGAAATCAAACCTGTCAAGCTGGTTCGAGGGCAAGGTCTCGCTCGGTTATTGGCTGAAGAAAATTGTAGAGCTTTAAAGATTTATGAAGAGGAGAAAGGTACAGTAGATTTCCAATTTGAAATTTCAGCGAACCAGACAAGGTCAGATTTACAGGTAACCTCTTATATCTCAGAGTGTGAATGGTACAGGGATATTGTTTTCTTTTTGCGAAATATTTCTTTGCCAGAGGGACTCACAAGAACACAAGGAAGAGCTCTTAAGCTTAAATCTGCAAACTTCTGCATCAAAGATAACTTGATGTTCTGGAAAGACCCTTTCGGGGTACTCCTGAGGTGTGTAACAAAGGAGGAGGCTGTTAAAGTGATGACTGAATTTCACGACAGTATCTGTGGCGGACATCACTACTGGAAGACAACTGTCCACAAAATACTGAGAGCGGGTTATTACTGGCCTTGTATATTTTCTGATGTGTTCGCCTTTGTAAAAGTATGCGACAAATGTCAAAGGTTCCAAGGAAAAGGGCAGCTGAAATCTCTACCATTGAAGCCCATCACAGCTGTTGGTCCATTCCAGCAATGGGGCTTGGACTTCATCGGAGAGATCCATCCTTCATCAAGCAATCAGCACAAGTGGATATTGGTTGCCACAGATTATTTCACGAAATGGATCGAAGCCATTCCCACGAGGAATGCTACTCACAAGGTTATTATTGACTTTCTGTTTAATAATATCTTTTCAAGTTTGGCTGTCCCGAGAAGCTGATTACAGACAATGCTCCCACCTTTAATGACCGACATTTGGTGAGCTTATGTGAAGATATGGGGGTCAAACTGGCTCATTCCACGTCATATTACCCACAGGGCAACGGACTAGCTGAGTCCTCAAATAAAAGCTTGTCTCGTATCATCAAGAAATTGTTGGAGGAAAATAAGAAAAGTTGGGACAGCAAGTTAAAATTCGCCTTGTGGGCCGACAAATTCACTATCAAAAAGTCCATTGGTACATCACCATTTAAACTAGTCTATGGCATTGAAGCCGTATTCCCGGTCCAACTTGTTTTACCAGTGACTAATTTCCTTCAAGAGGTCGACTCTGAACCTGATGATCACACTAGAAGAGTCTTTCAATTGGTGGAGTTGCAGCAGGAGAGAGAGCATCTGATAGAAAAGGCTGAGAATCACAAAATGAAGGTAAAAAACACTTTTGACAGGAAAACAAAAACAGAGGTATTCAAAGCAGGAGATTTTGTTTTGAAATGGGATGCAGCCAGGCAAAAGAAGGGACAGCATGGTAAATTTGATTCATTATGGACTGGCCCATACATTATAGCAGAGGCATATCACAACAATACCTTTGTTCTTCATCATCTGGATGGAGAGATTCTCGCAGGTGGCCCATTCAATGGGCGATTTTTGAAATCCTACCTCTCATAAATACCTCGGGTCTTTCTCATTGTAAAATATTCGTCTTTTCTTTCTGTTTAGAGTCAGTGTGTCAAATAAACTCCATGCCCAATGGTAGTACTAGACTAGGTGTCAGTTTTATTTCCAGGAAAGGCATTTGGTTCTGGGATTCTTCGGAACCTCACTGGGAGGATTCCATCCCCAAGTAGGAGCCAGATGTTATCTCCTAAAATAACCAGTCGGTTTTTCATTATTTTAGGTGATAGGTTTGAGTCCAAAAATTTATTTTTAAATTTTTTAGAGTCAATAAGGAGGTCCTCGTTCTCATACTAAGTCAAAAATCTAATTTATTTGAGTCTTGGTTTCAAATGTTGAGAAAGACAGGTTGTGGTAGCTAACTCTGTTTTGTAGAGGCCAGATTAGCTGCCAAAAGAGCTCAGTTTCGGCAGCTGGAAGTATTAAGCTAAGTTCATGTTAGCTTCCAAAAACGATCTCATTAGAAAATTAAAAAAAGGAGAGCACGTGTCCGTACTTGACTTCACATCAAGCGAGCCTGTATGTTTTGCCGCCAAAGAGAAGATCAGAACGCATCTCATATGACCATCATGAGGTTTAATGTCGGTATACTACCGAAAGCAAGTCATGAAGCACCCATATCATTAACTACGCAGGATTATGCAGGAGCTCATAATGCATATCTGAGGATCATTCGAAGCTGATCGATTCATAATTTCACACGAGCTGGGCGATATCATAGGTGATCACCTGCTGAGCTCATTCAAATGGGTATCTTATTTCTCAAGCATTGCGAGCAGACCCAAGGTCCCTGGTTATGTCATGTTATCGCGCAGCTGAAGTTCCAGTTCAATCCAGGGGTTTTCTTTTGTCAAAACAAAGCATCGATCCAGGAGTTTTCTCATCAGGACGAGTTTTCAGCGTGGTGTCTCTTTATCATCTGCTACAACACAAAGGTTCAGCTCATGGCAAAAACAAATCTGCCACTCAGGACAGAGCTAGATGGGGTCTGGTATCTCGAGTCTCACCCACAAGTAGCTGAGTTTTTCAAGACTGCACAGGTTTTTGATTATTGTGAAAAGCTCACTAGTTTCAACCAGCCACTTGCTGAAGCATTTGCTCTGAGCTACAATGGTAGAATAGTAAAATATGGCAGAGAAGAGTTTCATGTGGATGAGGCAGCTATAGCCGAATGTACAGGTCTCCCCAGGACAGGGCAGAGTTGGTTTAAGACCACGAAGGCTTCAGATATTGAATTCAGATCATATCTCCTACCAGCCCATAAGGAAACCATTCGGAAAAGGAATTTTCCCATCACCTTTCTTGAACCTCAATGGCAGACTCTTTTAAAGGCCATTTTCGTTTACATAACTTGTGAAGGCCGATATCACAGGGTGCTGCACTACCACTTCAAGCTGTTGAATCATTTCACAGGAAGGGTAAGTATAAATCTGCCATACTTCTTCCATAAGATCCTAACTAAGATGGCAAAGCAAGTCCAGGCTAAGCCCAGCAAGATAGCAAGAAGGATCTCTCACCAAGGTCTCATAACATTGATAATCAAAGAGCTTTTGAAGAAAAGAAGTGTAGACTGGAATTATTTTTTGTTTTGGCATGAGTTCCCCACAGAGCTTGCTAGTGAAGAGGCAGTTGAGCAGGGTAAGGGCGAGAAGAGCAGCACTCCCAAAACTAGCAAGAGAAAGAGGAGAGCCATCTCTCCTCAAGCCCAAAATGAATC
>LPNX010631552.1:46954-91518 GCA_001517045.1 Pseudotsuga menziesii
GGTTGTTTGAGCAATATTCTGCACGTCTTGTCTGTTATTTATCATCTGATTTGTAGTTTCTAAGAGCACTGGCTCATTGAACTATTTGGATTAGCAGTCTTTCCATTGTGCCATTCTAGTATCCCCTCGATCCACTTACTGAAAGATAATGATTTTACAAGTTACCAAGCATACTTAGCCGTAACCACTAAGTAGTTTCTTGGAGAGCTAACAGAGACATTTTTTCTGTGGTTGATTTTGTTGAGCATAAACCTATAATTGTGGTGTGATTGGAGCCTGAGAGGAATTCTGTGTAGTGGTAGATGACAAAGGTTTTGGACACGGATAGTAAGGGTTAGCTTCTAAATGAGGAATGTACCCTTTAGAAGTGTTCTCATATATGGTTCCTTGATATACTAGGTCATGGAAATGATGGGATGGGTTTGGAGGCACATATGATTGTTTCACTCCAAAATGCGAGGTTTCTTGAGATAGATCAGGGTCGCAACTTGGGACAAGAAAAGACCTTGTCGACAGCTACATGAGACTGGAGGGTTTGTTGTATGTGAGAGTCATCGTGGACAGGATATGGGTGTAGGGTTGGGATACATATGTGGAATAACCAATGACACCATATGCGACATATGATTCCCCTGATGGGTCCTTCAGATCAGAATTGTCGCGTGGGGAATTTAGAAACATGGTGTATAGGTAACCCGACTGGGAATAAATCAAGTCAAATTTTTGGGATTTAAGGATATCCTCTTCTTCCATATATGGGTGCTCATAGGAAACATCCTTGGAAATGCTTGAGATAAGTGAATTTAAGAACCAATCAAGAAAGATCCTATTGTCTAGCTTAATTTTGCATCAACCATGCTTCCTTTTCCATTCATGGATGTGATCCGTGATATGGGTTGTGGTGTTCTATCTGCAAGACAACAATATTTTTATTTCAACATCACATCTTATAGGAGGATGAAAAAATTGCAGGAATATGAAGGCTAACTATGCGAAGGTGGAGTGGGTGTCGTGAGGCTGGTCAATGTACCACTTGACTGAAATGCTAGTGAGAGTCCTTTGGATAAGGTGTAGTCTAATGGATTCATCTACTATGGAGTTATAGGAACATCACAGTTGAAAGGACATAATTTGGTTTTTTGTGCCCTCCTTGACCTTCCCTTTGAATTAAGGAATATCTTATGGAAGCTAACTGGGCATTGGATGCCATGTAGGATTATGTCGAATTGGATAATTGATTAGTCATGTGATATATAGGAGGTTAATTCTAGCCATAAATGGAATACTTGTAGACATAGAGGCTCCATGTGGGGTAAAATACAAAGGGTTGTTCCCTAGAGAAGGCTTCCTGGTGGTCAGATTCCCTAATAGGAGGGTATCGGAGGGAGGGTTTCCCATTGAGAAATCTGGTGTATGGGTTCCCCATCATGATGTGTTTGGTAGCTATATTACATAAGGGCAAGTTTCCAATCAGTGGATTCCCTGTGATTGGGGTCACTGTAGTTAGGCTCCTTGTGGGTGGGTTCTTTGGGGGATGGTTCCGAGGGGGTGGATTCTTGGAAGATAGGTTCCCTGGAGGATGGCTCCCAAGGGATAGGATTCCTAGGGAAAAGGTCTACTACCGGAACCACCTCCAACCATCCCTCCAAAGAAGCGTTCAAGGTTAGTGCCACTGGACGAAGGGACATGACCAACCATGGGACTATGTGTGGGTGAGGAATATGAGTGGTAATTATCAGTTTCAAATGAAACTCTCTCAGAAAAGGGTTTCATATATAGTGAACAATGTCAACATGGGGTGCGATGAAAATTATCGAAGGAACCAAACTGAGGTGACTGCCCCCGAATCCTGTGAGATTATCTCAGAGAAGAAATGGCGATGAAGAAGTGAAAGGGGGGATGAAAATTTTTCAAAAATCCAGCTACAACTGAGTGTGGAGAAGGAGATATCTCAACAAAAGTGACACTTAGGAAAAAAAACTCTAAAAACCTACTGCAACCATGTGTTGCAACAAGCGAGTGACAAAAAACAGCTAGAAAGCCAACAAGAATCACTATTTAAAAACAAAAATCACTCACTAACCTATGAGGCATGGGAGAATTCAAACACCCAACTAATAGTCGGAAGTCTTCGCAAACAATATCCTTTACAGGGTGATGAAATACAATGTTAAACAATACAATCTAGAAGACTAAAGTGGCTAAGGGATATTCCTCTACTAAGAGGCATCCCATGTAAAGAGACCTCGAATAATGGAAAGTGGGCTATCCCATTCATGGCACATATATAAAGGTCAATCTGTTGCTTCAATCCTTTGGTCATTTCACCCTAGTATGGTTGTTTACAATGCAACGAGGACTACAACTCGATGTCCTTCTGGAACCAATATCATGACTTACCCTCCTCAGGAAGGGACCTTTTTTACAAATTGGATTTAACCGTGCCAAAAAATACTAGGGGATTTTGCTTCCCTACAAGTCAATAGTTATGTTTCATATGTAAATAACAAAGGGGGGTTATTCGAATGCCTACATAGAGTGCTTTACCTAGCTACAATGTTCTTTCAGTAATCAACTGAGGTTAGTGTGATCTTAATTAAGAAAAAGTTTTTAGGCTTAGATTGGGGCCATGAACAAAGTGTTGTAGTTGTTAAGGTGTGTTATTGTGTGCGATTGGGTTGTGTGTAACTAGAAATTAAATGCGGAAAAATAATAATGCTATGATAAATAACTTAACTAGAAAAAAAATTCTTGCAAATATTCAAATTTCAAATGATCTAAATAGTACACCAACAAATCTGCAAACAAAAATAACTACAACAAGTTATAAGTCAGGTTTTGATCCTAGTTGATCACACTAAGAATGAAGGGATAGCATACACTATTGTTACATAACCCAAAATTTCATTCAGTTGTCAGAATAAAAAAACTAAACATGAAACATACAAATGGAAGGATGGGTCGCTCTAACTAGAGAGGAAGAAGTGTCTGAACATTAATAATAGTTTTCCAACAAAATCTAGAAGGAGGAAACAACCCCCTTATTATAATTAATTCAATTCTCCAGCTAGAACTGGAAGGAGGCTACATCCCCCTGATTTACAAGCTACAACCTAAAGGAAGCTCCAACTCCCTAGTTCTCCAACTACAACCTAAAGGAGGTTACAACCCCCTTTCCTTGCCATGTCTTTCCACTCTGATATGAATATAGAAACTATTGAACCATGACCTCACTAATCCTTTGGACCTGCTAATCAACACCTGTACTATACTGCACAATATGTACCACCACACTGCATAATCACTACCACTACTAACCATTGCTCATCATCTTATCACTACTCATCAACCAATCACTGTCCACTTTATTCCACCGCTCATCAACCTGTCCAATCAATATGTTTCTCACATCATCTGACTCATTCAATCTGATTCTAACCAACCACACACCAAAATTAGTCTTCCCGAGTCAAACCAACTACTCACACAACTCAACTAGTCTGAGTCAGACCAGCCACACATAAGAGAACTTATGCCAATCTTGCTCAATTGAACTTGTGCTAAATAAAATATTTAACTCCTCAAATACATGACCACAAATTCTCTATGAGAAACCTACTTTCTTACTTGGTTAAGATAGGGTTAGATAGTACAATTAAAACATGACCATGACTTTACTCACCCAATATTACTCACCTCAGTGACACCATAAACAATCCTCAAGACTCAACAAACACCTCAGTCAAGAAAATATTGACAGACAACATCAGCCAACCCACTTCAAATAAGAATATGGTCAACAAACCCTTCTTACTTGGCCTAGTTCATTAAGTAAGAGCCATATTTTAGCAACGGGGAGACTTCACATATGGTCAACCAAACTTTGTCCAATAACACTCAACTCAATGACACCACAACCAACCTCAAACATAGTCAATGAAGACTTGACAGTTAAACACGACAAACCTCAACTAGCTAAACTCAGCCAAGAAGATAAAATACTTAACCAACTATGTCAAACTCAATCAATCTCATAAACTCTTAGACACAAAGTATTTATCACTCCACTCAAATCAAGTCATCAAAACAAATATCAAGCAAATAGTCACTTACAATACCGTCAAAGGTTGTCATTAACAGTTAGTAACAATCCAACTCCACTTAGGTCAAAGACATAATGATCAACACTTTTCAAACTAATTTTCAAAGAAAACACTAGGTTGATCAAATAAATCACTCACAAGATATATTACTTACATGTCAACTTCTCTTTCAATACTACATTGCACAACAGTTAAGATAAACACCAAGATCTATGACAACAATATCCAAGATAATCATCAAGATATATATCAAGATCACATCAAGGTATATGCAAAGATAATAATCACCATAGAATCCATAACAAATACAATGACTTCAAAGGTATATACCAATATATAGGCTGATATACTAAGATCAAAGATGAACGCTATCCATGAGAGACATGTGTTATCACAAGAGAAACCCATAAGCATGAACCATACAATTTTGAAGATCACAAGATGAAAAAAAAGTAGAAAACCAAAAATAAACTCTATATAATTTTTTCACATATCCCTTGTAACAAGCTTTCCAACGATCCAAGAATTTTGTAATTTTGATTCCATATGAAAAAGTTATGTCAATTTTAGTGAAGATACCCAAAACTTTCTCCTCCACAAAATTTCGCACTTTTCTCCAAGAGTTGCGAATACCAAAGAGAGAATTGATTGATGAAAAAATGAAATATTTGATATTATATTTATATAGGTCTTGGAGGAAGTTAGTACCTCAAACTGCGCCGACATGCAATTCAAAATTACAAATAATTAAATTATCTTTTATTTGGTCGGCTCACCTAAAAAGGTGGGGTACACCAACTTCAAAAATTCATATCTCTTAAACCATAATGAGTTATAATATGCTCCATATATCAACGGAAATGGATTGTCGGGGACTATCTCTGTGTGATGGGTTTATTTGCAAATTCTTGGTCTAATAACCTTAAATTATTTAATTTTTTCAAGACTCCAAAGATTCCACACATGAGGGTGTCAAAGACCTTGTCATGCATAATGACCATCTCCAAGGGTTCCATGACCTTAACAAGGGATACACAGGCATCAATATCTTCATCAAGGCTTATGAGTCTTCATCAAGTCATTAATGACCACATTATCACCTTTAATGGGACAAGGACCATTAAGCCATCAAATGTCGGTCCAAGGGCTTCTTCAATACTTCTTTATCAAGCAAGGGGATTCATAGGATTCTTCAACCACCTCAACCACACCATGAGACCTCCAAGTGTCATGATCCATCATGACATCACCTGTGGGGTTTTTAGACCTTCTCCTAGGGTACCATGACCTCAATAAAACACAAATGACCACTGAAAGGGTCATTTGGACTCTTGCAACTTCTTCAACCCACCAAGGACACTTTTGTAGGGTACTAGGGCATAAGTTGTGGTACTGGGGAACCAGAAAAACAACTAGGGAGCCGTAAAAAATATTTGGGGTACTTAAACACTCTACATGTTGCTTAGGTATTTTTCCATTGTCCCAAGGGCTCCAAGGGCTTCAAACTTGGACTTGTACAAGATCAAAAGTTCTCCTTAGACACTGACACTTACTTAACCGTTGGGGGATCATCAAGGGGCACCAAGACATGTTGGCATCAATGACTATACACTGTTGGAATCAATGATAACTTAATCAACACGATGCCATAGGGAATATACCACATAGATCCAAGCTTCTATTATCAGTCCATAGGGGGTGATTGTGTCACACACTCTAGGCATGTCTGAGTGATCGAGCCGCACCAAGACCAGAAAACAACGTGACTGAGGCCGAGGAGGTAAGTCGCACTTATAGGGGAGAAAAGGGTGTCTGAGTCACACCTATTGGGATAAAAGGGTGATTGGCTCTCAACTTCTAGTAGAAAGGGTGCGACCTGACCCTGAAATGACATGTCACACATTTTGGGGGGAAAAGCATGAATAAGTCACACTTAACTAGTTGAACAATGTGACTAGGTCACACTAAATGGATGAAAAGGTGTGACTTGATCTTGGGAGTGTAAGTCACATTTTTCAGGGCCTCGAGGTGACTAATTCACTCTCTCAAGCCCAGAATTGGAAATTGGGATGCGTCAAACTAGGAGACAAATGAAAAAAGTGTCTGTATGACCAAAAAGAGAAAAATAAAAAAACCAAATTCCACATCGGTTGAATATTAACTTGTATGAATAGGCTGGTTTTGTATGCTAGAACCAACAGGATGTGTTGGAAAACTCTAAAAATAATGAAATCAAACACTAATCTAACCAAACCACAGATCGATGGGAATCGACCCAGTTGGATTCGTCAATCTATAACTAGTTATTTCTCACTGGCTAGTGTGGAGAAGCACCTACACAAATTCATGGAAATCTTAGTAACATCTAGGAATAATAATAAAAATAAAAATTTAGAACTCCAATTTCATAAACAAATCTACTTTAGTAAACTAGAAATTATGGTGTGCATTGAAGAAACAGAGACATAAATCATACACGCATGCAGTGGTAAATTTATTTCTTTTATTATACCAAAGTTGAATGGTACAAAGAATTGTTACCTCAATAGGGTCCCTTGCAGTAGTGTGGGAGATGGTCCTCCTATTCTCCGACGGTTGAGGGTTCTCCACCTCAAACTCACAAGTTGCCACTCTCAATAGTAACAGGACACCAATCCAAGCATGGGTAGCTTAAGGTTCTGGAGAAAATTGGGTAGAGCTTCGGTATGGAAGAAAATATTAATAGAAGGGGGCCTCCACCCTTCTATTTATGAGAATGTTTTACCAGCGGTAAATTTTCTCTTGGTTTTGGGTGCACCATGGTATTGGTCCATGATTTTAATATTTTCCCTCTCTTTTTTATTTTCAAATGTTTCCCCCCTTTTTTATCTTTTTTTTGCATTTTGGGGATTATTTCCTTATTTTTATGTGGGAAAATAAGTATTTTTGTCAAATATGGTCATAAGTTTAAGGGTTTTGGGTTGGTGGAGACCAAACCTTAAGAAAGGGGATATATGGATGATGTAGCTAAGGGGGATGAGCCATGTGATCAATTTTTAGGTGTTAACAATTTCCATAAGAATTTTAATCCATTGGATCTATTTTCATATCATATGATTGTAATGTATATGTGTATGATTGCACAAGAGATAACAGTTTTCTATTGTGTTGTTCAGCATATTTGTTTCTATAAAAAATGTACAAAAATGTTGGATCATTTGGTGGAGATATATAACATTTTTTTGTTTAGGTAGTCAATATCATAGTATGTTTGTGAACAAGTCCTAATTTTGTTCAATATAGATACAAACATAGGGTCTTCTTGTCTCATGACTTATTTGATATTAAAGCATTTGACATTATTTTTCCAGAAGCTATATGTAATTGTGTCGAATTGGAAACTTGGTTGTTCGAAAATATAAAAATATCTTACAAGTTGTGCTTAACAAAGGCCACCGCAAAATATGATATCAATATTTTTGAAAGGTGTTGTCGAGGTGTGCATGATTTCACGTATCACTTTGTTAATATTTCACAACATTCAAGAACCTATTAGCGATATCTCATCTATAGGAGATAACTGTAGTTGTTCATAATGTTTAGTCAAAATATATAGTGCACCAGAGCATAATGGAAGCATGTTTTATAGGATCAAAGGGAGATGAAGGGTTGAATGTACAATAATACCATCTACATTGTTTGCGGCTCTTACAGTGAATTCCACTATGGTTCCCTTTTTCTAAAAGGGTTTCTATGAATATCTTTGTTGTAAATGTACAATAGACCATGATAAATAACTTTTTTTGCAAATGTTTTTCTCCTCTAGTTAAAAACAAATGAATTTGTGTAGTTGGATTTCTTTTCTTTCCCATTATGATTTCTTTTAATATTAATTCTTGTTTTTTGTTAAGATTTTTTATAATCTCATAATGATTTTATGTGCTTATAACATATGGTTTTCTAATATATTCAAAGGCACTAATATATTTATCTCTAGGTTTTCTAGAAATCATTTTCTGGTTTAGATCATTCTTGATGTCATGTTTTTCAAGTACCTGAAAATGGGTTTGTTGATAATCATAGGTTTAAGCTACAAGTTTTGTTCATCTTTGGATACAATTATTTCAAAGTATATGCCAATGTTTCCCCAAGATTTTATTATTTTAGCTACAAACCTTTGTTCAATGGGATCTATTAGTAATTTTTGGGACAAGTATGCTTCAAACCATGTTTGACATTTTCCTTTTACGATGTTTTCAGTTTCTCCATATGGGACAAATAACATCATTTTTTTCTCTAAAAAAAATAGGTATTTTTTCATTGTAACGAATGTATCGTAAAACACATGGATGTTTCTTCTCTTGAAATTTGAATTTGAACATGAGAAACGAGAGGCATACTCTACTAAACATATATGTTCAAGTTCAGCATGTCTTGCAATATACTTGTTAATAGTTGAAGCATGGCACATAATGTATTCAGAATCATCCAATTCTTATTGAAATAGTTTGGGATTTTTTAGAACACATGTTTTTTTGTCATGTGGTGCATTGTTGATGAATATCGTTTTTCCATAACTTGAGTATAATGGAAAGGAGAGGAAAATATGCACATCTTGTTGAATAAACTATTATTTCATGTTAAGAAGTGTAGTTTCATGTTTGATAATTTTTTCAATATTTCCATCACTGCTGAATAGATATTGCTCTCTACATTTCTTGAAAGTAGTGGCCATAGTGCAATCCATTTTTGTGATGTAGGAACTACATTATGTTTTTGCAACATAAACATCCAAGATGATAAATTGTGCATCTATTTTTGCATGCCATAAACCTAGTTGTTGTTTGAAAAATTAATTAATACGTACATCAGATGGATCTATTTTTAGTAACAAAGTAGGTCACAAAAGACGAAAGCACAAAAGAAGAATGTACTACTCTTTAGTTACTTTGAGATATTATAAGAACATATCAAAGGATGTTTTTTAGGATAGATTTTTCACTCTAAAATGGAAACAACTCTTTTGTTTTTTCAATATTTTTATTTGTCATGTTCTAAGGGTTTGAAAATAGTAGTTTTATTCATTGAAGGTAATGGAAAATCAAACCTACAATTAGAACGATGATATTTTTGCAACTTCTTATGCAATGACGCATTTGAATATTAATTAATTCATCAATAATAAATGATGAATTAGAGTAGGTTATATGCAACATCAAACACATAAAACACATTGTTGAAGTACCCATTGTCAAGGTTGATCCTACCAATCCTTGGCTATGATCTCAGAGTCATCACCCATGAGGATGGATGGACCACTATATGGATGTAGGGCCAAGAAGGATTCTTATACTGAATCCATGTGCCTTGAGGCACCTGAATCTATGATGAAGGAGGAAGAGCCATAATATCCAGCAACCAGTGCATGTCATATATCCTTTGTCATAAATTCAAACCTCCATCTTTCTTCCTAGCACTATCTAGAAGAGGAATGTTGTTCTTCTCAAGGAGTTGCGTCATCATGTCAATGGTTTTCTTCATGCATTCACTCTATGGATGCCAACCTTTGTGACAATAAGTTAATTTTGTCTTCTCTTGCTTCTTTCCTTTGTCCTTGCTAGGATTCAAACCCCCATCAAAAGGTTTTGGATGCTCCTACTTATTCTTCTATTGTTGCTTCAAATCATTGGGATTCTTCTTTCCCTTTACTTGATTCAAAACACCTGCAGTAAGGGCTTGATACTTGGTCAATTTTATGGTACCCATTTGAAACAATTTATCTTGTTCCTGAGTCAAACAATCCATGAATTCTACCAAGGTAGGAATTCTCCAATTTTGAATTTGTCATCTTGCCTGAGTGGAATGTTGATACAAACACTGAATACTTAGGCCCTAGCTTCAAAAGAATGGACAAGATCGGATACTATTCCTTCTTTTTGATACCACACTATTTCAGCTGAAGTACCAAGGATTTGAACTTGGTGAATAAATATTGGATCATCTCAATGTGATCAACTCATTTTTCGAGTTGGTTCCCTCTCATCTCATCTGTATTCCCAAACAGTGACTTGATATTGAGCCACACCTCATTGGGTGTTGTAATACTATCTACATGAAATAAAACATCCCTCGAAATACTGAGACAAAGCATCTCGAATGTTTCATCCAATCTGTTGAAATATTGTAACTTTGAAGAATATTCTAAATGTATTTTATTGTTGTAATCTATCGGAGATGTTTTATTCCTCCGTCAGGGTGTTATTATTGTATTTGGTCATCATACAGTAATGAATTAAAACCTTTGTGGTAATTCAGGTGAATATAACCCTCCAAAATATAATATTATATTGTTTTGTGTCTTCCTAGGTGAAGTCGGCTTAGAAAGTTTGTTGGGGCTGACCTATTAGGGAAAAGTTCAAGTGGAAGATAGAGTATCAATAGAGGAGGTGTGTTCCTCATTTAGACATACCTTACACTCAACAATTGTGCAAGAGAGAGAGATATTAAGAGACTATACTATGGAAGAGGAGAAGCTATTCTTGTTCTTGGAGTTTTACATTGTACTTGGTCGAATTCTATACTGATGAAGTTTTGTGGGGTTTTCTCCCTTGTGGTTTCCCCGAGGAAACATATTTATGTTCTATTTTGTTGATGTACTTGTCTTTCTTGTTTGAATTATTGAACCATTGATCTATAAGAAATGAGTGCAACTGAAAGTATAATATGTGCAGTTGAATGGAATCAAAATTGTACACTGAACAAGACAAATTTCATAGAAAACTGATAAGAAATGCTTAGTAAATTATGACAATACTATTCATTTAATTCCAACAGTATACAATGATGTTACATAAAGGAGAATTCAAATCATGTGGATAATATTCGAATCTACCAACTCAATCCTGATTGAATGGCTAACTAGGAGTGTCTACATAACTAGATGGGAGCCACTAGTCTAACTCATGATAACTAAATCAGTCTGACAATCAGCTAAACTAGTTAAACCAGTTAAACTGATAAGGTAGGTGAAAAAAGGAACCACTTCCCCATGCAGCCATGCATAACTCGAGATAGACTAACTGAATGTGATCTAACTGAATGTAACTGAAGATAAACTTAGCATAACTACCTACCAAATACAACCAAGTGATGGAGGTTTTCAATGGCACTCAGAATGGCTCCTAACGTGTAAGGATTGGCACCGGTAGCACAAAGTGGTACACTGGCAGCACCAAATGGAATACGAATGGCACCAATGGCACTAGTGGTACCAAGATCATGGTGGCACCAAACTCTATAAAATGACTCATAAGTTAGGAAAATGATCTAATAGACTATATATGGATAAGGGAGGACTATATAATCCTAACACCCCCCTTTAATCCTAGATTGGACAACTTGGGCCCTGACAATAAGGAAAAAAATCACCCATTACAATCTAAAAGAAGCAAAAATATTATTAATAAACCAAGGAAAATAGGTAAAACCTCATGGGAAAACCCCCCCTCAAGATAAGCAGTGAAACAGGAAAACACATTTTGAATAAAACTTTGTAAAAAAATTGATGCAATCTATAGCAACAATGCACTTTTTTTTGTTCTTCTATGGAGCAACATCCTGGAGCTGTGCATTTGAACCTATCCAAACTAAATGGTTATGTCTGGAGAAATTTTCCTCTTTGGAATAAGAAGAAAAATATTCTCAACTGAATAAGAAACATAGACAATTGCAAGATGAAAAATGGACACATGTAGAGCAACTGAGATCAACTAATGAAAGAGAAAAAGTGCTCGAGAATTCAAACCATGTGAGAATAACCCAATCAATTGATATATTGCAGCCTTGAACATCAAACCATGTGAGGTAAAATCAGCTCCAAGTGTTGGGATCAAGTGTCTAGGAAAATGCAGAATGTCTCCATCTTTACGAGTTCTGTGAGGAAATGAGCATGTCATGTCCCCTCAAATTAACCATTAAAAGTATTGACCATGCTAAGTTCCTAGGGGCTCAAGTTGTTATTAATTATTCCTCCTAGGATAAATTTTTACTAATAATTGTTCTAAGGCATGTATTTAATTTTATTTCAGCAATTTTATTTATTATGCACAATAATGATGTGGAATTAAGGTTTCCATGTCAGGAGGGAGAATTGGGGAAAGCTAGTCAACTTTCCTTGTTAAAAATAAGAAAGTCCATGACAAAAGCAAGCACGAGAATAAAGGGAAGTTTCCTAAAAGCAGAAAAAGCAGACAGAGGTAAAATCAGGAAATTATTTCAAAAGGGAGGGCGTAGTTTCCTCTTATCGAGCTCAGAAAAGCTGTAAGACAAAAGCAAGAAAGTTTTTTAAGGAAAGAAAGAGTTTCCTTATGACCCAGGAAAAGCATAAAGCTTTCATAACTCAAAAGAGGTAGCTTTTAACTAAGGAAGGGTGTAGTTTCTAATTGTGAAGGATGATTTGGACTTGGAAACAATTCCACATGGTCCTACTTGCCTAATTTCCCAAAGGGGGCGCTTTTGTGACTAGGTTTAGGTCACCCATGGGGTTAACTTTCTCTCACAGGTCACCATTGGCCTCAACTTACTAAGCAGGTCATCCATAATTCTATAAAAGATAAATTTGAACCCATTGCTTCAGTTTGGTTGATGATTTGATTGTTGAATGCTTATGTGACCATTACTTCTGAGTGTTGTGCCTCAAACTACTAGGAGATGAGCCCCAGCCTTCCATTCCCCTATCCTTCCATCCCCTTCTCTTCCATTGCAGGTGTGTAGTTCTAGATTTCATACATTGAAGGATAATCATAGTTATTTTCAGCCTCCATCAAGTTCAGGCTGAGCTCCAGTGAATCCCATGCTTCACCTATTCTCACAGCCCCTTGCTAGTCATTATTTGGGCCTCATGCCCCTTAATTTTGGAAGCATTATTGTAATGGTTAGTAAACAATGTAATTACTATTTTGTAGTGTCATTATCTTATTAAAATTTCATTTATCAGGTCACGATATCTCAGAACCTAAAGAATATTATCTCAGTTTCATAAAAGGTCCCATTTTATCAGTGTATGGGGGGGATTGAGTGAATATGAGCGTTGTAATAAATAATTCATGATGGGTAAGTGATTTAAATAAGTATTTATGTTCAGAGAGATCATATTTATCTCTTTTATAAATCTCATGTTTTACAAAATTGGATTTAAGTTGATTTAATAGTTATTTTAAGACCCTAGCTAAATTACTAGTTTTACTAAAATTGATGCTAAACAGGGTCTTTAAATTCGAACTGATCTCTGTCAGTTCCTATGGGTAATTAATAGGCCTACCTTCCCATATAAATCTCCAGAAACATTTTTGGTTTGGGTCGTACCACCTTTTTTCATCCTCCTCTACACAGGGTTTCTCTTGACCAAAATTGCTAGAAATCCCCAAATTCAGCCAAAACACATTAAACTTTCCAGAACCTCAGAAAAATGTCTAAATACCTTTTTTATGTTACATTAAGGCTGGAACAAAACTCTGCGAGTTTCCTGAAGCCTCTGGTTGAAACAGACTAGACTACTCTCCTTCGTTTCATAGTTTGGCTGCCCAGAAGCGTGGTAGTAGGTTTCCGTGGAGCGGACTCTGAATCCTAAATGGCACCAGATATAAATGTGTTAGGGGAAAGGAAATTCCATGTCTTACATTTATTTTTTTTCTTCCCACTGATCACTCTTGTCCTCTGCGAAATTTCCCAGAAGAAACCCCTAATTTTCCTAGTTCAGAAATGCTTTGTCTAAATTAATTCAAGTTCATAAATTTAATATAATTTACAAGAAGTAAGTGTTAAGGTCTGCACACCATACTTGGGACATCATAGTGGTATCAGAGCACTTTACTTGGCTCATCCTGTGGAAAGTAACTCTCAGTGGAAAAGCATCTTAGCAATATCTTCAAGTTGCAGTTGTGGAATTAGTTCGAGTCATGGAAGATTTATACTTTGAGTTGTATGAGGGAGAGCATTCAAAATTGGATGATATAGAATATTTAAGAATTTTGATGCAAAGAACATTGAAATGGCTGAAATATGTATCTCAAAGCATCATCCAGCCAGATCAAGAAACTAGATAATTCCTTGCCAAGCAGCTGGCAAGCAAACATGGAGAAGGGAGTAGTAGTGTCTCTTAGCATGAAGGAAATAAAGTTGGAGAGTCTATGTTTTCAAAAACATTAATACATGTAGGTTCTATGAATACAAATAATCCATCAAGAAAGGAACTAAGTTGTTCCACTTCTCAAAGTAAAGGGGAAGAAAAGAGGACCAAAAGTGAAGATTCATTAGAGGCATCTACACATGGTTTCTTTGAGAAATTATTTGGGTTTTCCTGAAAGAGAGATCAGCATATTTGCAGCATCCACGAGGATGATGAATCACCAAATCCTCCATCAGAAGGATATGAAGAAGATCCATGCACAACTAAATATCCAATAGTCCAACATCTAGTTGTTGGTAACGTGGAAGGTGAGATGAATCCAAATTTCTTTGTGGCTGATTTCAAGATAAGTGTAGAAGAGATGGGGAATATTGATGATGGTGAGACATATTTTGGATCTGATCCAAAATATAAACAAGATTCATATTTATAGTCACCCCTTGAGACTCATAAGGAAGCACAAATTGAGCACATCTCAGTAGGGTGTGAAGCAGAGAAATGTGTGGGTGAACAAGCCATCATAATTCCACCACATAAGGAGGAGAACATCACACATGGTGATTTAGTAAATTCTGATTTTTATGTGTCATTGTGTAAGTCTTATATGGAATCCACTTCCAGTTAAGAGTTTAGGATGGTTGACCCCCCTACTGACGAGGTTCAGAATTCTGGTGTCAAAAATGAATGCAGTATGAAGGATGAAACTTTGAGAGAATATCTTTATGGTGCACCAAGGATGAATAAGCACTTAAGTTGCAGCACAAATTATTTTGTTGAGGACTTAAAATATGAATATATTTCAGCAACAACATATGGATCAGATTTCAAAACCTCGATTGCACTGCATAAAATTGATCCGGTGATGGAAAATGAAGAGGAGGAACATCTACAAGAACCTCATCTTCTTGTAGGGTCATTGAAGATGGATGAACAGAAGATCCAAGAGGCCCTAAAAATTCTCCATGACACTCATGCTTTAATGTCAAATATGTGTTGGGAAGTTGCTTTAATGGAAGACCAATCTTCCTTTGAAGCCATGGAGAATGTCCACAATCAAAGGTAATTTCTCACAATTGCTTTCAGATAAAAATGGCATGTTTGAGCTTGTTGAGTTATTGTCGGAAGCATGATGAAGAAAGTATTTACATATATGAAGAAGAGAACTACAAGCTCAAAGGTGATTTTTTTGCCACCCAAGATTCTTTGAGATACACTCAAAGTGCCCTCTTAGAATCACAAATGAAGATAGAACAATTCCAACAAGAGTGGAAAGAATTGAATGAATCCTCAATATTTCCTGAGAGACATTCCTTTTGGGTAAATGGCATGAAAAAATCCATGGAGGAACCTCATGATTGGGTGGAACATGAGGAGCATTCTATTTGGTATGCACTTAAAGAGTGTGCAGAACAGTTTTATGAGAACCAAGCACTTGATTTATTTCCAAGGAAACTTGAGTTGTTCCTTGAAGACAGACACTCTCCCATGGAAGAGTGGGATGAGATCACCCAATTTGGGCCAGCCAATCATGAAAAAGTTGCAGCCATAAGTCTGATTACTAAAGGTTTCAAACATTCAAAGAAGGTTCAAAGTTCTTTCTCACATGTCCTAGATTCAGAAACACCAATGGAGAATGAACAGTGGGTGAAGAAATTTTTCTGGTTTGTGTCGCATGCACAACAGGGGGATCATGATTTGTCCCCATGGGAGATAGATCCTATTTTAGAAGAGATGGATAATTATAGATCATATAAATCAACAAGAAATATCTCTGATTCATCCACTGGATGGTTGGATAGAGGAATCACTGAAGAGGAAAATATGGAAGGTAAAAGTTTTATGTCTTGTTGCAAGAAAATTGTTTTTAATATTGCTGATTTTTCTATGTTTTACAAGCAGCAGAAAAGGCATGTGTGTGCAGCCACTTTTGACAAGAAGGAAACAGATCTACACATACTTTCAATGTGTGGGTCAATTGATGTATTTTTGCACCCTTGGATCAATGGCAAAGAGTTGAGCCATTGGATGAAGAGGGGAGCACCTGTTGAGTTCCATAGAGACATATTTGGAATGAAGACCTTGGGAGGGAAAAAAATTTATTTCTGCAATAATTTTTTTGTTGTGACTAACATTGTCTTGACATGTGAACAGCAACAAAGACTTATTTTGCAGCTATTATATACCTCCCATACACATGCACATGAGATTCATTCCGATTTGCATGTGCTTGAGGAGTTTGAGGTCAAGCAATATGAAGATCAAGCACTTGCATGGTTCCTAAGAGATTATGAGTTGCCTCTAGGAAAATGTTGTACAATTTTGGAGGAGGCACATGATCACACTGTCACTTAGAAAACTAATGGAGGAATTTGTGGATCCATTATCTTGATTGATGTGCATTGTAGGGATTTGGCTCACAATTCTTCACCCCACACTTCTATTTCAGCCACATCATGTGGGGATGAAAATTGGGTGAAAGGATTTTTTCTGTTGATGCCACAAGAGGAGCATGATACTTTTACTCTTCCAGTTGAGGTATTGATGGTCAAACGATGTGGTTTGACAAGTGCATTAGTAGTAGCTGAATTATTCCCACCTGAATAATTTAGCATGAAATTTTTTTTTCCATTGATTGGGTGGCTAGACACATGATTGAGACGTGTGCACTGGAGGGTAAAAATCTTGCTTGCATCAATGGAGATACATTGGACACACCAAAGAAAATGTATGAGCAATGGAATGAGCATGTATGGCTGCTATATGATGCTTTTAGTATATATGGAGGGGCATGGGATAACCTCCCATGTATTCATAACAATGGTGATGTGAGTTCCAGTGCTAGCTTGCACATGGATTTTCATACTTTAGAGAGGCTCAAGATGATTTGGTCCTGCATCAAGGAATTCCATGTCTGGTGGGAGAGTTTAAAAAATGTTTAGTTTGGCATGGGGAGAGATGAGCTCCCAGTATGGTGGTATGATTTTCATAACCTCATTTTCCTCCTCTAGAATGATAAAATTTTGTTGTTTTATTGATGCGTGGAAGGAGGAAGATAAAACCATGGGATCCAAGCATTCTTAGGAATGACGGAGTTCCAAAGGTGGCAGAAACATTTGGGTCCTTGCAGAGGAGGAAGTGGGATCCGAGAATACTACTCAGTTACTTTAACTGGGTTGGAAATTTTGCTAAAGGAAGTGGCATCAGAAAAATGGCTATGATCAGAGTGGTGCAGCAAAAACATGGTGGAAAATTTGCAACACTCTGTGGTGCTTCTGCTTGAGGACATGTAGATTTGGGAGGGGAGGACTGTCATGTCCCCTCAAATTGACCATTAAAAGTGTTGACCATGCTAAGTTCCTAGGCGCTCAATTTGTTATTAATTATTCCTCCTAGGATAAATTTTTACTAATAATTGTTCTAAGGCATGTATTTAATTTTATTTCAGCAATTTTATTTATTATGCACAATAATGATGTGGAATTAAGGCTGCCATGTTAGGAGGGTGCATTGGGAAAAGCTGACTTAAAAATAAGAAATTCCATGACAAAAGCAAGCACGAGAATAAAGGGAAGTTTCCTAAAAGAAGAAAAAGCAAACAGAGGTAAAATCATGAAAGTATTTCAAAGGGGAGGGTGCAGTTTCCTCTTATGGAGCTTAGAAAAGCTATAAGAGAAAAGTAGGAAAGTTTTTTAAGGAAAGAAAGAGTTTCCTTATGACCCAGGAAAAGCAGAAAGCTGTCATAACTCAAAAGAGGTAGCTTTTGACTAAGGAAGGGTGTAGTTTCTAATTGTGAAGGATGATTTGGACTTGGAAACATTTCCACATGGTCCTACTTGCCTAATTTCCCAAAGGGGGTGCTTTTGTGGCTAGGGTTAGGTCACCCATGGGGTGACTTGCTCTCACAAGTCACAATTGGCCTCAACTTACTAAGAAGGTCATCCATAATTCTATAAAAGATAAATTTGAACCCATTGCTTTATTTTGGTTGATGATTTGATTGTTGAATGCTTATGTGAGCATTAATTCTAAGTGTTGTGCCTCATACTACTGGGAGATGAGCCCTAGCCTTCCATTCCCCTCTCTTTCCATCCCCTTCTCTTCCATTGAAGGTGTGGAGCATTATCTTGCAGACATTAAAGGATAATCAGAGTTATTTTCAGCCTCCATCAAGTTCAGGTCAAGCTCCAGTGAATCCCATGCTTCACCTATGCTCACAGCCCCTTGCTGGTCATGATTCGGGCCTCCTGCCCCTTAATTTTGGAAGCATATTTGTAATGGTTAGTCAATAATGTAATTTATTTTATGTAGTTTCATTATATTCTAAACATTTCATTTATCAGGTCGAGATATCTCATAACCTAAAGAATATTATCTCAGTTTCATAAAAGGTCCCATTTTATCAGTGTATGGGGGGGATTGAGTGAATATGAGTGTTGTAATAAATCATTCATGATGGGGAAGTAATTTAAATAATTATTTATGTTCAGAGAGTGTTTTTAGAGAGTGTTATGTTCAAGGAGTTTTGTCAACTGGTCGAGGGTCTTCTTCATGCATTGGCTTTCTGGATGAAAGCCTCTCAGACAGTATGGACATTTAGTCTTTTATTTTCTGGAACCCGAGGCTCCATCGGAATATTTTTATTATATTTTGCATTTGAATCATAGTCTTTGTGATCCTTCCCCTTGTTCTTCCCTTTAGCTTGTGCATTGGTAGAGTCTGACATCAGAAGAGGTTGATTCTTGGAGGTTTGCAAGACTCCCACTTGAACCAACTTATCATGCTCTTGTATTAAGGACTCAACAAACATGTCTAGGGAAGACATATTCTAATTGGGGATGGAATATATTATAGAATGGAAGTTATAGATGAAGACATAGTACTCAGAACCAAGTTTGTTGAGAACAGAGAGCACAAGTTTCTCATCCTTCCTCTCTATTCTGCATTGTCTACACTATAGTGCTAGGGACTTGAACTTTGTGAAAAATTGTTGGATAGTTTCAAAAATTTTGGGCTGCAATGCAATTAGATCATTCTCCAATAAGTTCCCTTGAAGCTCATCTTTATTTCCAAACAAGAGTTCAATATTTTCCCAAGCTTCTTTGGGAGTCTCCAATCCCTAAATATGAAAGAGAATATCCCAAGAGATGTGAGTGCATAGAAATCCTAAGGCTTCATCCAACTGATTCAAGAACTTGTTTTTCTTAGTAGGGTGATGAGGATCTTTGTATCTATTCCCATATTCATCCTAAATAGGACAATATTACACAAGGAGACCTACATATATTCCCTCTAATCAACATAGTTGAAGGGTGTAAGGATCCGGGGTACAATAGTTGTAGAATCCATCAATTTTCCTTCTGAATAGTCTATTATTCAATTGGATACGTAGGTACATATGAGTAACACTGAAAAAACACAATAATGTCAATTTAAATCCTTCCACCTCGACAGGTACACTCTCTTAGGGTACGTCACACCTGGATAGACTTCTCTGAACAAAATTCATAGGGAGCAAGTCTAGAATTCCAGGATTTATGTGGAAACCCAACTGCTTCTGGTGTACAATGGAGGTTGGACAGACTTGCTGCTAGACTAGACAAGGATTTGATACCATGTTTTAATTATTGAACCATTGATATACAGGAAATGAGTGCAATTGAAATTATAATATGTGCATTTGAATGGAATGAAAATTGTACACTGAACAAGTCAAATATCACAGAAAAATGATAAAAAATGCTCAGTAAATTACAACAATAATATTCATTTAATTCTAGCATTATACAATGATGTCACATAAAGGAGAATTCAAATCATGTGGATGATATTCAAATCTACCAACTCAATCCTAACTGACTAGCTAACTAGGAGTGTCTAAATCACTGCATGGGATCCACTAGTCTAAATCATGATAACTGAATCATCATGACAATCAGTTAAACTAGTTAAACCAATTAAACTGACAAGGCAGGTGAACAAAGGAGCAACTTCCCCATGCAGCCATGCATAATTGGTGCTAGATTGACCGAATTTGATCTAACTAAATGTAATTGAAGATAAAATTAGCATGACTACCAAGAAAATACAACCAACTGATGGAGGCTGTCAATGGCACTCAGAGTGGCTCCTAAAGTGTAGTTTTTGGCACCAGTGGCACCAAGTGGCACCAAATGGCACACTGATGGAACCAATGGCACCAGTGGTACAAAACCCTAGGAAATGACTCCTAAGTTAGGAAAATGATCTAATAGACTATATCTAGACAAGGGAGGATTATATAATCCTAACATTTCTTTCAGTGATACTTTGTGTATTGTTATTTTGCTAAATGTTCTTATATGCTATATAACCATTAAAAATATAACATGGTATCAAATTCACCCTAAAATAAGTCTTTGTGCAGCCGAAACACTACTACAGCTACAACCACTAAATATTTTAGGGTGTAATGCTTGAAAACCCTAGAAGACAAAAACTATTCATGTTGGGACTTCTGGTATAACTCGAGATTGGATAAGGATCGTGAGCTGAAACTTTGAAAAGTCTAATATGAAATGTTTCTTTACCCTATTTAAAATTTTCAGCCTCATATTCTCTATAATATAGGATATATGATTCCTCCAACTTAGGGTTCCAACCTCTCCCATAATTCATCCTTAAACATGTGACCTAAGGATAATTTCTATATCTCGGGCTAGGAAGGTCCAAATTACATTTAGAAAGATGTTTTAAATAGGGACCAAAATTTAGTTTATATGGTCAAATTTTTAGACCCCGAAGGTTAACCAGTGACAAGTGGAAGTCCGTACAAGTTATCTATGCTGAACAGTCCTAAAATAATTCACCTTAGAAAACTTTGCATAAGTCCCACTCGGTGAATCCAATTCTGCTCTAACCTATGGGGTTAGAAATAAGACAGATGAGGCTACTACTGGACGAAGTTCTAGACCTTTAGGAGTAGAAACTATTGAAAATATAACTCTAAAGTTCCTCTTTATAGTTTTGGGTGTTGTGTGATAAAGAGGACATGTAATTTGTTCCTTGTGAATATTTATGTATGAAGTGACTTTATATAAATAAATGATTTTTTGTACTTTAATGTAGTGGGTCTCACTTAAAATATATCTAATAATTAAAGTGAATTATTATTAAGTAAGAGTGCATTAAGTGAGAACCCTAGATTTTGCAAAAAGCATCTCGACCATAAGATTAAGTTGGTTAGATGAGGTAGTTATAAAATGTAAAGTATAAAAGTAGGGTTGAGGACAAATTAGAGACACCATCATTAATGAGGAGAGAGAGAAGATTGAGACCAAAGGAGAGAGAGAGAGATTTCTTGGCACAATTACCAATGCAAGGAGCATCAATATACAACCACATTAATTGCATCCTGTCAGAATCTATACATCATGTGTGAGGCATAGATTTCGAGGCAGCACTGTACAACAGTCTGGCAGGGAATTTATTATAGGTTGGCACAAATATCTAGGAAATAGAAAAGTACATAAAAGTACATATGTATAGTCCACATGTGGGGCAGATCTATATAGTCTGTACTCGCATGTGTGAAGGTACAGCAGGTCGTACAGTACGGTTGGCACAATTTTCAAGGTAATTTGTTGAAAGTGATTTTTTGGGGAATTTTTCCTGTAAGGGTCAAAAGAATCATTTTTCTGTGTTGGTAGAAAAATTTTTGAGGTTCTCCTTTAATGATAATTTCTCTTTTTAGGGTTTTCCCCATGATTTGGGGTTTTTCTTGGTCCATTGACCAAAATCTTTGTGTATTCATGTGTGAAATATTTGCTTCTATCTTGGAAAGTTATTGATCTTTGTGATTTATATTTCAAATTAAGATGTAATTTTTAATCATAAACCATAGATAGATAAAGTGTTTGATATAATGCGTAAATTGGAAATTTCATATTAAGTCATTGAATTTATTCATGGTATCAGAGCCAAGTGGCAGTAGTATCCAAGTTTTTGAATCATGAAACAGAATTGTGTTGTCTTTTAGTTTAGAATATTTGTTGTGAGATATTTTCTAGATGATGAGCATTCAATACAAAGATAAGTTGAATGGAATATCCAACTATCTACCTTGGAAAGTGAGGATTACTGCAGTGGTAAAGGAATGGAAGATTTGGAGCTTTGAAGAAATCGTGATGATGAAGCCCATAGACAAGGATGCATTAGAATAATTTGAAGCCTTAGAATCCATATCCCAGAGGGTGATCCTAGATGGAGTGAAATATCATCTGATCCCACATTTGGTAGAGAAAAATACAGCCAGTGACATGTGGGACACCCTAAAGCAGTTGTTTGAGGCAAAGAATGAGAACCAGAAGATGGCCATGAAAGACAAGTTACACAATGCGAAGATGACAAAAGATGAAAGTGTAAATTCCTACATGACTCATGTGGCTCAGGTCAAAGATGAGTTGGCAGCGATAGGAGAGACTATCTCAGACTCAGAGTTGGTAAGAATATCCCTGAAGGGATTTAAAAAGATATGGGGGGTCTTTGTCAAATGAATTGTTGGCAGAGAGAAACTTCTGGTCTAGTCCAGGTTGTGGGATGATTTCACCCAAGATGAGATTTAAGAAGGAGCTTTGGGTGGGAAATTCAATGAAGAGGTGGAGCATAGTGTGGCTCTTGCAACAAAGACAAATAAGAAAAAAAAATACCTCAGTCAAATCAAGTGCTACCATTGTGGGAATATGGGGTATTATTCCTTGAAGCATCTAGATAAAAAAAAATTGTGAAGACTGAAAGAGACATGAAAGCCTATGCAGTAGTAGAATAATATGCCATGACGTTTGAGCAAGATTTTTCTCTTGTCTCAATTGATTCCAGTATAGGAAGCTCATTCTTTGAGAATATTTGGGTTGTTGACAGTGGTGAAACCAAACATGTGACTAAAATATATGACTCTTTTCATACGATCATAATGTTGGGACTAGGACACTTTATTCCGACAGATGTTGATAGTCCCCATATTTCTATCCAAGGAGTTTGAATTATCATAATTAAACTATATCTCAGATAGATCCTGGAAATACATGGAGTGTTGTTTGTACCTGGGATGAGAGAAACCAAACTCTTAAGTTTCATCCTTTGAGGATGATAGCTATGGGATGATCATTAGGTTCATCCATGTCTTCTTGTATCAGAGAGATGAGCCAGTTAAGAACACTATCTTATTGGGAGATCATGGGGAAAAATAGTATGTCATGAGAGATCATACTGTACAACCAAGAGAAGGATCAGGAGGGTGGCTATTAGAGTTAGGAGGTGAGGATAATGTTGCATTTGGTAGATATGGACCTGAAGAGGAGAGAGACTCTCTCTAGAGCACTGGAAGGAGGCTCATCGAGTCAAGTGATGGTGCATATGAGCAGGTTGATGAGACTCAGGTTGAGTCTCAGGCTCTAAAGCTTCAGTTTGATATAGAGCATCTATTTCTGAGGTTGATTCCAGAGCAGGAGGGAGATATTGTAGGAGTCAAAGATGGAGATAGTGTTGTGTGCCTTCCTCGTTAAGAGGGAGTGTTGAAAACTTAACTATGCAAGTTCTCTTTATAGTTTTGGGTGTTGTGTGATAAAGAGGACATGTAATTTGTTCCTTGTGAATATTTATGTATAAAGTGACTTATATATATAAATAAATGATGTTTTGTACTTTATTGTATTGGGTATGAATAAAAATATATTTAATAATTAAATTGAATTATTATTAAATAAGAGTGCATTAAGTGAGAACCCTAGATTTTGTAAAAATCATCTCAACCATAAGATCAAGTTGGTTAGATGAGGTAGTTACAGAATGTAAAGTATAAAACTAGGGTTGAGGAAAAATTAGAGACACCACAATTAATGAGGAGAGAGAGAGAGAAGATTGAGACAAAAGGAGAGAGATAAAACCTTTGGAATGATTCCCAATGCAAGGAGCAGCAAGGTATAGCCACATTAATTGCAGCCTCTCATAAATCGTACAACATGTGTCAGGCACAGATTTCGACGTAGCACCATACAACATTCTGACATGAAATTTATTGCAGGCTGGCACAAATACCGAGGCCATAAAAAATTATGGAACAACACAAGTGTATATTCCACATCTATGGTAGATTTGTACAACCCATACTCGCACATGTGAAGGTACAACAAGTCGTACAATACGACTGGAACATTTTTCGAGGTAATTTGTTAAAAGTGATTTTTTGGAGAATTTTGCCTATAAGGGTTAGAAGAATAATTTTTATTTTTTGGTGGAAATATTTCTAAGTTTATACTTTAATAATAATTTCTCTTTCTAGGGTTTTCCCTAGGAGTTGGGGTTTCTCCCGTCTGTTGACCAAAATCTCCGTGTATTCATTTGTGAAAGATTTGCTTCTATCTTGGAGAGTTCTTGATCTTTGTGATTTATATTTCAAAGTAAGATGTAATTTTTAATCACAAACCATATATAGATCAAGTGTTTAACATAATGTGTAAATGGGAAATTTCATATTGAATCATTGAATTTCTTGAGAAACTTCAGAGCTATAGCAGAAACAAGATCAGTCAATTTTGTAGAAGAAACTTGAGAAAAACTAGGGATTCATGTTCCAGGCACTTCCCTCCACCAATAAGTTGAAAAAGGAGGACAATAAAACTCACCATAGGAGGGCACATCATTATATGTAATAAGTTTCTCATTTTGTGGACTTTCAATTTTTGACTTAACACAGCTGTCGGGAAAACTAGGGCATTAGATATTTTGTAGTTTTGTCCACAGTTTTTGGAAAATGTGTATCCTGCTCAACTAACCTTGAGGAGGCACATATTTACATCCAATAAGATCAAAAATATAGCCAAGTTGAAACATTAGGGTTTCTTTGTCAAACCCTAGGTACACCAGAAGCAGTCTTCCAAAAGATCCTTCAAGCAAGCATCAAGTTGAAGCAATTTCATTGGTAAGTTTTATCCTCTCTATTTCCATTTGAAGTTCCCATTTTATCATGATGACAAACTATACCAAGCTTGAGGACAAGCTCTAAATAGTCAAGAACTTCTAAGCAAGGAAGTATAGGGTTCTTCTCATACTTGAAGAATCATGACATGGAGAACTATGTCAAATAAGAAGTTGCAGATCCAGAGGGAGATGAAGTCAAAGAAAAGCACAAGAAGCCAAGTATTTCCATTGGATATCACATGTATCATCCTTGAAGACTCACAAGTATATCTTCAATTCAATGAATAGCTCATATGAAGTTGAGCTTGAGAACTCAACTCAAGGATGTGAACATGCAAATTTCAGAAAATATTCAATGTTATTTCACAAGGAGATATCAGCTCAAGGAGAAATTAGAAGCTATTAGAGACAATGTCAAAGAAGCAGAAGCATAGACTACAACTTTGAATGGTATTCCAAGTTCATTCAAGGGATTTGTTCTAGAAGGAAGCTTTCCTATGGAGGAATGCACGTAAGAAGAATATTGATTAATAGAAAAAGAAGAAGATATGGGTTAATCCTATCAACTCATTCCAAGAAGAAGAAAGAACATCCCACAAGGAATAAAAGGACTTCAGAATAAATAAATCTCACAGCTCAAATGTTTAGTTGTGATGAAAAAGGACACTTTGTGAAAGAATGTCCCAAGAAGGAAAAATGGAAGGATGATATGATCAATAATTACCAGTCGATCATACAAAATGATGTTTGGATATGAGTTCGATACATGAAGGGAAGTTTTGTAAAGTAGATATACAAGATAAAGTATACAACATATCAAAGTATCAAAATATACAAAGAAAGTTTCATGGTTTCTATAAGAAAGAGAGAGTCGATTATGGAAAGACACTTCTATAGGGTCTAGACACACCTCTTTAGTGGTGGATATTACACTAGACAGATGGTGTAATCAAAGTAGAAGAACAAGTCAAGCAACCTACAGGGTTTGAGACTCTTTACAGAGAACCACCTATGCATAGAAGGATTTGTACAAGCCTAGTAGACACCCATGGGATAGCACATAGAGTTACATGAATATATTGAGGATCAACTAGAGTAATGGAGATCCCAAACTTTACTACAAGGTTGAAGATATAATCCTACAAAGCACAAGAAGCTCATAGATGGGTGAAAGAAAAAACTTGCAACAAAGTTTGAGATGAATGATCTTGATACACAGTGACCTCGACAGGTGACATATATGGATACAAAGAAAAATTAGTAGCAGAGGAGGCTACCTGTCACTTCAATTTCCTAATGTATAAATTACAAGATATAGAGGGAGGATGGTACTCCACCTTAGAGGGAGTGACTACAGTAGATCTCAAATTTCAAGAATCCTTCGCATGATTCTTGGGATTGGAAGTCCTTAGAATCAGACGATGAAGTTGAACACATTGGTAGAGGCTCCATTAATTCAAGAAGACAAAGATCGAGATGGAGCCTAGCAAACAAACAAAGATGAGTATTGAAATTTTCATTTCTGATATATCTAGTTGTTAAGTTATGTACATAGATATGTTCCTAGATTTAGGAAGTGTATTATGCATGTTAGAATGTTTTACATTTATGAACAATTTACTGATAACATGCATATGATGGGTAAGTGGCTTATGGTGCTATACAACATTCCATTTCTACTTATCTAGAATGAAACCTCTTTGCTGACATAATGTCTTCGTAGAGATGGAAGGCATATAGAAAGTTACTGTATGTATACACTATATGGATGAATGTTGTATTAGCTAAAATAGTTGCATAATTATATAACATATATCTTTATGAAAAATAAATTTTCATTAGGAATATATAATGAAATGTTTCTAATCATAAAACTACATTTTACTTGTAGGAAGGATTGTATGCAATCACCTACAAGAGACGAAATGATGAAGTTGCAGATGTACGATGTACAATGCAATTGCGAATGTACAAAAGGAGAATGATAAATAACAAGTTGCAGAAGAGAGCTGTAAAGCTCAACTATATTCTTATAAAGGAAAATGTGGTAGATGTGTTTAATAAACCTCTGTCTTGTGTAAAGATTGAACACTTTCGACACAAGCTTGGTGTAGTCTGAAAATACCTCCCTAGAAGGAGGGAGTGACTACAGAAGATCTCTGAGTTCGACATGGTATGACATGATGGACAGCTTCCTATTGTACTAAGTATTTACGAAGAGTAAAGTGGGTTCCAACCTTTACTTTAAGTTTGAATGTGAAACACTACTATATGCCAGTACCTGACAGGAGAGGAAAAAATCATGCAAAGCAGAAGTTCTAGAAAGAGAACCTCAGGATGATTTTTTAGTTTAGGATCAGGTGTGATCTCATGGCTTGGTATGGTTTGAAAGAACCTTTTTCGAAAGGGGGAGTAGTCATGATGATGGTATAGACCTTCCTCATAAGGAGGAATAGTGATGATGATGTTATAGACCTTCCTCGTAAGGAGGAATAGTAATGATGATGTAGACCTTCCTCATAAGGAGGTACAATAATGATGATTTAGACCTTCCTCGTAAGGAATAATAGTAATAAATGATGTAGACTTTCTTGTAAGGAGGAATAGTAATGATAACGTAGACCTTCCTCGTAAGGAAGAAGAGTGATGATGATTTTATATACCTTCCTCATAAGGAGGAACCATGATGATGATATAGACCTTCCTCATAAGGAGGGTCATTGAAGATGATGTAGACCCTCCTCGAAAGGGGGATAAGGTTGATGATGTTGTAGTAGAATTGTGTCATCCTTGGACATTAGTACTAAACTGACCCACAGACTTATGTCTCTATCTTGCAGTGGGATTGTATCATCCCTAGACATTAGTCCTAAAGTGATTCACAAACTTCTGTATCTATGTTCCAATGAGATTATATCATCCCTAGACATTAGTATTAAAGTGATCTACAAACTTATGTCTATTTGTTGTAGTGGATTGTATCATCCCTGGACATTAATCCTAAAGTGATCCGTAGACATTTTTATATGTGTTGCAGTGGGATTGTATCATCCCTGGACATTAATACCAAAGTGATCTGCAGACCTTTGTCTCTATGTTGTGGTAGGATTACATCATCATTGGACTTATGTTCTAAAGTGATAGGGATTTATCATCCCGTAATTGGATCCATTAACTTTTTTCTTTGTGAGGCATGAGGATTGCATTGTTCTTGGACTTATGTCCTAAAGTGATAGGGATTGATCATCTCGTAATTGGATCCGCAAAAATTTTTCTTCGTGAGGCATGAGGATTGAATCATACTTGGACTTATGTCCTAAAGTGATAGGGATTGATCATCCCGTAATTGTATCCATGGAATATTTCCTTCGTGAGGCATGAGGATTGCATCCTCCTTGAACTTATGTCCTAAAGTGATAGGGTTTGATCATCCCGTAATTGGATCAAGTGAGGATTGCATCATCCAAGGACTTATGTCCTAAAGTGATAGGGATTGATCATCCCATAATTGGATCATGTATGGATTGCATCGTCCTTGGAATTATGTCCTAAAGTGATAGGGATTGATCATCATGTATTTGCATCATGTGTGTTGCAGGTTCAGTATTTTCATACTGATGTTGATGTGGCAAGTTCATTATTTTCATTCTAATGATATGGAAGGTGCAGTATTTACATATTGATGATGCAAATGATGATGTTTCAGTATTTACATACTGATGACATAGATGATTATGTTTCATTATTTACATACTGATGATGTAGATGATGATGTTTCAGTATTTACATACTAATGATGCATGTGATGATGTCTCAACATTTACATACTGGTGATGCAGGTGATGATGTGTCAGTATTTACATATTGATGTTGCAGATGATAATATTTATGTGTTTACATACTGATGATGTAGATGATGATGTTTCAGTATTTACATATTGATAATACAGATGGTGGTGTTTCAGTATTCACATAATGATGTTGAAGAAGAAGATTCAGTATCCACATATTGCTATTGTGAAAGATGATTTAGTATCCACGTATTGAGGTTGCAGAAAATGATATAGTATTCTCATACTAAGATTAATGATGAATATGCATGATGTTGTTCCAAAACTTCCTATGACATATAAAGTTTCACTAGTCGGTTGTACAGTTGTGATGATGGTTGTTGTTGATGTAGAATACCTTCCTAGTTAAAAGGAATTGTTGTCACAGATGATGTTGTTGCTGATTGAAATATTAAGTGTTGTTGTAGATGATCGATTGATTAAGTGATGCAGAAGATGAAGATCAAAGATCAAGACTTAATGTTGTAGAAGATAATGCTCCAGTACTTAAGATATTGAATATGTTCCATTAATTGTTCCAGTTGCTCATGTTGTTGAAGAAAAATTCCGATGATTTATAGATGTATCACCTTGACAAAGATGCTCTCTCTCCTTGCTCCTACAGCTGATGTGTTTGTTATTAGAATACCCTTCTCGTTAAGGGGGAGTGTTGAAATATTGTAACTTCGAAGAATATTCTAAATGTATGTTATTGTCATAATCTATCGGAGATATTTTATTCCTTCATTGAGATGTTATTATTGTATTTGGTCATCATAGATTCATGAGGTAAAACCTCCATTCTAATTTGGGCCAATAAAAACCTCCAAAATATAATATTATATTATTTTGTGTCTTCCTAGGTGAAGTCGACCCAGTAAGTTTGTTGGGGCCAACCTATTAGGGAAAAAGTCAAGTGGAAGATAGAGTATAAAGAGAGGAGGTGTGTTCCTCATTTAGACACACCTTACACTAAAGATTTACAATAGAGGGAGAGAGAGAAAGAGAGTATACAGTGGAAGAGGAGAAGTTATTCTTGTTCTTGGGGTGTCGAATTCTATACTTAGCAAGTTCTGCGGGGTTTTCTCCCTTATGGTTTCCCCAAGGAAAATTATTTGTGTTCTCTTGTGTTGATGTACTTGTATATATTTCGGTGATCCTTTTCTTATTTTTATGTTTCTAAATGTTATTAGATATAGTATAACTATTGAAAATATATCACAATCGGTTGAAATACTTAGACTTTTCCACATTAGAGTTGTGCTCATTCTCAATTCCCATAGTTACTATGTAGAGACCTTTTGACCTCAACAAGATCACCATTTCAGAATTCCATTCAAAAAAATTGAATGGGGTAGGAAAGAAATTATTTTTCTCCATTTCTTCTTGTGCACTAACACTAGAACACTAGAACAACCTACAATGCAAACTTTGAATTTTTTCTAGAGGAGGCCCTAGATAGCAATTCGACCTTCTGAACTTGGATTGTAGCTCCAAAGAGATCTGATAAAATGTGAAAATATGATTCATGGAAAGATATAGGAGCTAAGAGAATCCTCACAACTAAATAAATTCACAAAATATGCAAAAAAACAGTGAAAAGGAGCAATATTAGTACATAGATATGGTTCCAATAACTGAGTTTACTATTATTTTCCCACATGTAAATATGTAGGAAACATGAATATAATATAATAGGATAAAATCATTAGAATTTGGAGGCAAATTGGTGGCATACATGTGGAGGGATTAGATTGGACCTCAAGCCCTCCTAGGTGGACCAATGAGCTCCTAAGCCACCTCAAACAACCACAAATGGCCATGTGAACATGGTTGAGGCATGCTAGGTCATAAATAAGGGTAGAATAGGTGTGCTAGAGTGCATGGGTGAGTGTAAGTATCTCTAGGAAGCATTTAATGGTCCAAAAGAGCAAAAAAACTCAAATACAATGCATGGGTGTCTCTAGTCAAACCAATTCCATGTTTTAAGGAGTGGGAGCGAAACAAGGACTAAACTATCATTATTGAGGGCATGAAAGCTCCTGAATGATAAAAATATGGGTGTTGGGTGTAATTAATGGTCCAAACCCCCAATTACCTTAGGAAGTCAACATAACCAAAGTTTTGACTATGCAACATAAGTGAAAAACAAATGAAGGTGTGTCATAGGTGATATGTGACCATGGTACTAGGTGGTATGTTTCTCTAAGACCCCAAATAAATATAAAATTTTCATCTTTGATCCAGTCGAATCCATTCTTAAATTTTTTATTTTTAATGAAATCCATGAAACTAAACCACAAAACGATGTTAAAATGATCTCGTGCAATATGGACGATATCATGAGTAAACTCTCTTTCATAATAATGGTAATATCCATGCATGAAAGTTGGATTTTTTCCAATGTCTATTCTTCCACCAATAATTCAAACTCCAAACAACAACCCTTTTACTCCCAATACCAACAATTGCTTTTGAGTGGATGTTTTGACTACATACATAAAAATATGACTAAAAATATAACTACAAAAAATCAATACAAAATTACCATCTAAACTAAAAATATAGCTACAATATTTAATAAGATAATTTAAATAAGTAATCAAAATTAAATAAGTAGGCATAAGAAATTGTCAATACATTAAATTTAATATAAAATTCAAACAATATAATCCACATGCAAATGTTTATGTGGAAAATGGAGGCCAGGAGGTCGATGTGAATGTCGCTTCATAGGTTGGAAGCCTATAAGGAGATTAAATGAAAACCGTGCGTGCGTGTATCGTGAATTAAGCAAGATGGGATGATGGAATGTTTGATTTAAAATGGTCAGGATATAATTATAGTTGATGGAGGGGTAAAATTATCTAGCCTTTTGCATACCATTTAATGTACTGGAAGTAGACCTATTTTTCGTTGGATCTCAAGTTGTCTAAGATCCAACGATAAATAGTCATGATCAGGCCACCGTAAATGGGTTGTATCAGGATGATATGAGGTTCGGTGGAGGCTTTTTTGAGGTTATTTTGGATTTTTCCATTAATGGAAACCCAAATACATTGATGAGGTTTGAGGTGGATGACAGTTGGAGAAATGTATTAACAACAATATTTAATGGGAAATATTTTGGTTTCATAGCAAGGTATGTGCTAGAGAAGGGACAAAGTGAATTCTAGTGGAGGAGAATAGGATGGTATTTTTAGTCATTTGGAGAACTATGATGGCTCCTGGACAATAAATGTGTAGTTTACATGGGGGACAAGGCTTGGGAGAGATTACTTTAGTGGAGGTGGACCAGGGGCAGGAGTATATGGAGGAAATTTACCCACACATCAACGAGTCCATCACGTCAATAAAAGACAAAGAGATGGAAGAATTGATAGAGAAGAAGGAAATATATGTGGTTCTGACTCGATACTGGGTGTTGTGGAAAAATTTGGCTAAAATTATGATGGAGTACAAGAGTTTTGGAGACTTGGTAGCTCATATATTTTAAAATATGAAGGAGTAAATGGTGAGAAATAGCGTGTACATGGAGGGAGTGAAGGACCTTGCATCGCCTCCTTTAAATTGCATCCCATATAACACCAATTCACCAATTTCATCTACATCGCATGCGCCATCGGTCCATATGGCCTAGGACCCAGGAAATGGACCCTAACCAGCGACAAGACCAATTTAATTATATCTTCTCTAACTTTGTTTTTTTGTGAATTTGATTTTATATGGATTTCATTTTATGGATTCGAGTCGAGGATGATGAAATTATCTATGTAATAGCCCAAGTTTTGCTATAGGAAGGGTTTTTTTGCAATGGAAGTCTATTGCAGTCATGCTTATAATAGGAATGGAAGATTAGATCCTTTGTATAATGGGAAGAGAATTGTTTCATGATTTTTTGTTATTGAAGGATCATCTCTGGTTTCCCCTCTGGGTTGTCCTTTTTGTAAAACTTTTTTTTTTCATCGATCTATGTATATTTTAATCTATGTTCAGTAATATATGGTTCTTCCCTTTGGATCAATTTTTTTTTGTAAAACTATGTATATTTTAATTTATGTATAGTAAATACAATTCAAACAATTATGGCATAGTTAAAAAATATAGCAATAACATTAACTTAGAAAATTCTATTAAAATGTTTAAAGTTTCATGTTACACGATCATTTTACCCCTAAAAGAGGAGAGAAAGGTCCTTATATCAGATATTGATTTTATTTTACAAAAACACTTCCATAATAATTTTTCCAGATAAGTGTCATTCTCAAAGGATAATTTATATGGGTTCACAACTATGCAATTCTCATAAGGCTTCCCTTGTTGCTCCTCCCTTCAAAACAAGCATCATTGTTTTCGTCTCAGAGAAATATTTTCCAAAATCTCTCCAAAATGTTTCCATATTTTTGACATATTTACCCCGATTATATTTCTCACTTTTATTAGTGAACCAAACAAACATAAATCTATCCATAAAAAAAATTATTTTCCCAAGAAATATATGAAGAAAGGACGCTTCATCACTTCTGCTTTTGGCTGACCAAATTCCAGTATGGAGTCTTCCCACGCATAACTCCAAGAAATCAAATGCATTTTCTCTCTATTAATATGTTTTTATTTTGATTTTAAAATTTTTACTATTATCATGGTCTAATATTCCAAACACTTCTTTTGTCCTAGTGAATAATTTGGAGGATTTCAAAGTAAACAAAAAAACCTCCAAGTCTAATATCAAGAATCCTTGTTTTTATTTGAATCTGCACCATGAAAGAATTTGTCACATATTACATAATACTATGTTCTCTCTCTCTCTCTCTCTCTCTCTCTCTCTCTCTCTCTCTCTCTCTNCATATTCATAATACTATGTTATATAATTCACTAAGACCATACAAAGAAATGAAAAATGGATTTCCATATTTAACATTATAAATTCTTTACAATTTTTAACTCCCATACAAATATTAATTATCTTTCTAACCTGTGGATGGGCAGGGAACATCACTAGATCCAACTTCTATGACAAACAAGATTATTACTTCATTTTCATGTATATTAATTGTCTCCCCAAGCCCTCCATGATAATAGAAACAATAAAGGTAAACTCTTTACAGTTTCTAACCGTCCATACAAAGAATCATTATCTTTATAATGTGTGGATAGGTAGTGAACAATACGGGATCCAACTTCTATGTTGAACTTTCTTATTATTTGATTTCCAGGTATCTCGAGTGTCTCTCCAATCCTTACACAACAATAGAAACAATAAATTGAAATATCAGACGTCAAGTCGAAGCAAGATGTGCAATATCGGTGAACTTTAAAGTATTATAATTTGCATAAATCATATAAAACTACCTTAATTTTCCTTGGCAATTTCCTTCTCTTGATCTTGCAAATGTGAAATTTGGAGAGATTCTACGTCACCACAAATTTCTATACCGTGATCTGAGTTATTATCTGAAGATTGTTTCATTGCATTTGTGTCAACAATAGAAACATTTAGTTAAACGTATTAAAAAAAAGAAAAAATTAAAGGGAAAATTTAAAACTAAATTGGTATTTAATTTCCAAAAAAATGTAAGCATAATCTAAATACCATTTTGTTGACAAAGGAATCCAAAATATGCATTCAAGAAATTCTACTGCTGAATTGTCTCCTTGACTGAGACAATCATTCTCTTATCCGAGTGGCTCATTGAATCAATAAATCTACATCCACCATGCAATGAAATAAAAAATGTTCCCCAAGGTGAAGCAAACATGTCCACAATGTGATCTTAGAATGCTGAAATTTTTCCTTTGTAAAAACATAATTTCTAGGATTCGATTTCGATCCTAGTATAGTTAACATTTCAATAATTGGATCATTATCATCCTTCCAATCCATAGTCATATCCAGAAGGGATACATTCTCTCCTGCATGTTCAATTCTCCAACAAACTATAGCATAGAAACCCACATAACAACCTTTTGAGCAATTTCTATAAATGCCTTGGAATGGGTACTCTTTGTGAGTCCTTTTCAATTTCTTATAGAATTGAGAAAATGCTCTACTAATTCAATATCACAGGATGGCACCAACTAAATTAATTATGTTGCATGTTTCAACACTTGAATCGAGATAAAGAAATAATTCATGAAAATCGCCTTCCACCCACTGGTGAAGATAGTTCCTTGTATCAACAACAACAAGGCCAAAACAGAGTCTAGACTGAAACATTTTGATTTCCTTCAATGTTTCAGTTAAAGAAAATGGAAAACAACATCGACAAATAAATTAGGGAATATATTAGGTACATCCATCTACCATAATTGCCCCCCTTTCTTGAATATAGAGATCCAAAATATTTATGGCAGCCATATAGGCTCATTATCATCTTCCTCTCCCTTGTTCTTCTTTGTCGGAGGTTTTGCTGACTTCTCTAGTCATAAAATACAGTGTCGTTACTAGAAATGATTTGGGGAAATTGTGTAGAAATTAATTACATTTAGGTCAGTTACATTGTGAGAAGTATAGATCTCTTTATCCACTCATTTATAATAATCACAAATAAAATAAAATAAAAATTCTTTCATCTTTAATTTGCTTATAGTACTGAGCCATTATTTCATCTTGAGAATAAAGATCAACTACTATGGATAACCAAACATATCCTTCCAATATTTTATCTGCTAAAATATGTAAATGTCCTTTGTCAAGATCACTTAATGGTATAAACAAATTTGAAGTGTATGTTTTTATTTTATTCTCTACAAAATCATCTTGGATAATACTCTTTGGTTAACATGCCAATGAGCCATTTTTATAAAGTTAGAAAACATTCCACCATTTCTTCCACAAATCGTAAGATATCAATACAAGAGCTATCTTGTCTTTAAAACTCTCCTTTCTTTGAACTTCAAAAATATCAATGCATTCATTCATGAAACTATGCAACCGAATAAAGTCTAATATTATGTAAATTTTTAATTACCAATTTAGTTAATAAAAAAATGACATAATAAAACTAGTAAAATAAATTAATATATACCTACCACTAAGATGACGGAACGCTCCCCTTCCCAAGGTGGGATGTTTTGTCATTATAAATCCATTTTTCCCTTACTTTCATTGGTTGATCAATGAAGGGAGTGTCATCAAATTCCCTATTAGAATTATTTTTTTGTTTGGAAAATTCCGAAACTATGGTTGTTGGAACATCTTTATGCAGCAAACAAGCTTTCCAAAAATGATACCTAGGATGAAGTGATAGATACTTGGGATTATCAAATATTGTCTTATGTTCCTATATTGAATGTTGACCATCTAGTAAGAATATGGACTTCGTCTTCATTTGTAACATAACAGCGATCCCCGATCTCTTTGTCGAAGGAAAATTAGGTATTCTCCTTGAGTGCAGTTGTGAGCGTTGTGACAAGTGATAAAACAAGATTAACTATTTCACCTTTGTTCAATTTTTGGTATTGAAAATAATTAGGGGTTGTTTCATATCAAGTGATATCGATGGAGAAAATTTTCTCATCAAAAATAAAATCCTAAATTTGTTCCCTTTGACTCCCTTCAAATCTCTCAAAAACTTTACCTGCCCTTTGTATGATGGTTTTCGAAGGACTAGCTTTCAACATTTTGAAGGTAGACTTTGAAATATATATTTCTAAATCGCCTAAACAAGTTCTTATGAGATATGTTATCATACTTTCATGACTAATATTTTGGAGCTTGTCCATTGTATTCTTCAAATGCAACATAAAGGAGGGTTTCTTTGAAACAAACAAGTTTTGTAAAACATCCATAACACCATTTTTCAAGTCATTAGAGATTCATGTACCTGACATGTTTGATCTATCGTATGATGGAAAACCCACCCGTGATTTGCATACGATATAGTGACATCGCTTTATCCATTTCCATAAGATATGGATGATATTTTGAAACTTCAATATCAACTTGAAGCATAAAACATGTTTTATTCTCAACAACTTCATATTGAACACGCCATACATTATCACTCAGAAAATCCGTAGCAGTGACTATACTAACATATATTTTTTCCCATCTAAAGTGGAGATATAAATCTAGATAAAAATTTGTTGGCATGGCCACCTCAAAAACCCATTCTTCAAATCCTCCAACATTATGGTCTTGTGATACACGTAGAAATGGAATTTCCTTAAACTTGCCGCAAGATACATATTTTGACACTTTTATCTGGCTTAGAACAATATTAATATTTCAATACTTACAGTAAATAAGAAAATATAGAAGAGATATTGTAATGCAGTAAAAACAATTGTATTTAACTAAACTAACATTAAACAGTGTTCGATTAAAGAATAGTTCCAACAACAAGCTAGTGTTTAAAATGAAATACGTATCAATATTTGAGAGGTGACTATTCATGTCCTATCACTTCAACAAGATAATGATGAATAGGTAATAAAAAATTCTCAAAAAATCATCTAATATTGACACTGTCTATTTAGAAAAACGAGCACCGACATAATTAAATTTGGATAGACCTATGCGAGGATTCATGGAGATATAAAAATATTGTAAACAAGAGAAAGTTTCGTATGACCCTACTTCCTAAAAAAAACTATAAAAAATATACGTTTTTAGATATTATACGAAGTTACCAACGATGTTTAAAGAGAGGAATCAACAAAATCAATTTTTTGGGATGGTAATGAGACCAAATCTTAAAAACTCATCATAATGTGGAAGAAACGAAGGAAATTGTATAAATTTAGGGAAGGAGAGTGGCACGGTTTGAGGAGGACCCAAATGCACATCTCTAGGATTTAGAGTCTGATACTGATATGACACATAGAATCGAGCTCGAAATCCTCCATCAATATTTAAATTATATTAATATATGGAAATATAACTATTATGTATTGCGAAATATGTATCATCTTACCCTTCCTTCTGTTTCGACTACAAAAGAAGGCATATGCTATGACTTGGTGGAAAGGAGCATACGATATTAAAAGGAATCGACACAAGTGCATATGTAATGTCGTCCGACACTTTAGCCGTCCGACACTTTAGCTTCATGTATAGAAAAGTTAAACTATGATGTAGAATTGTTTGGTAAATACCCTATATGGATTATGTTGTGCATAAACTATTGGAATAGCAATCATTCCATTTTTTTTTAACAAAGTATCAGATTCCATTACGTTACATCTATAGTGAAGGGAGGATCATCCGACCCTTTGAAAACATAATGTTTTTTTTCAAACTAAAATGTTCAAAATAACAAATTGTTTAACTCATTTTGTGTGGGATGATTGCGAAAATTTCAACCATCCCAACGTCAATATTAAACATTTTTCATTTTCGATATCATTATTTTATCCACAAAATAGTTTGGAAGTATTACAATGGGTACCGGTTGACCCTTCTATCAGTTTCACCTTATGGAGAATGCAGACTCTCAATATCTGCATATATTTTGCTTACAATATCCAAGCATGGGTCTGGACAAAAAATAATTTAGGTAGTTCCAGTTGATACTTCTACCTTCTCGTTGCTCATAATTGATCTTTCCTAAATGATACTTTGTTAAAATATTATACAGGAATTATGTTATGAACCCGTTTTCATAAAACACAAACTTATTTTTATATTTGATGTAGTGTCGTCAGTCCCTTCCTGATAGACACTGTTTTGACCATGGGAGTAATCTCTTCAAAACAGTGTCTATGGAAAATTTAATAAATTCTTGATTGTTGATCATTTTGGTTTTTAATGCAAATCCAAGATGGATTAATTTTTTGTTTTTGGCCATAAATGAAAAGAAGGTGTGGGGAATGTTTCCTACTCAAAATTTTGATCTCACTAAAGGCCCAAATCAAATAATTTTAAAAGGCGAATGATCCACCATATGGTTCATTAATGCATAATATTAATTTGAAACTAATTTTCTTAGTGCAGATTAAATGAAATGAAAAGGGGAAAACGGCACATATGTTTTGGTTGGTAAGGAATGAAGGGGAAAGGGAAGAACATAACAAGAACATAGAGCAACGAAGGAGATAAAATTCTGATTTTTGAATCTTGGGAAGGAATGTAAAATCCTTTGTGAAACTAAGCTCATGAGAGCGATTATGAAAGTTCTATTTTCTATGTAATTTGGAAAATTGTGGCTTTCCCAAAAACCTTAGAATGTAATTTATAATTTCTAGGTTTTAATAGAAAGAAGAAAAAAGAAATTTAATAGCTTCTTGTGTTTAAATTAATGGCGAATGTGTTTGAATTCTACTGTGAATTCTGCTAAATTTGTATCTTTGTAATGTTCTAGTTGGTTTTGAACCCTGCAGGTCTGCACCATCATCCCTACCTAAGGATTAGACCCTTTTCATTATATATATTGATAATTTTTTCATCAATCATAGTTCAAAATAAATTATATAGAAGTAGTATTGGCTGATCCTTTTGTGAAATTTACCAAATGGAGAGTGCATAATCTCTATAATTGCATACATGTGCTTACAGTATATAAGGATGGATCTCAATAAAACCACTTAAGTAGTGTCGGATGAACCTTCCACCTTCTATTTTACCATAGTTAATCTTTGCACCATTATGCGTTGTTATATTATTCCACATGAATTATGTTTTGGAACCATTATTGCAACAAACATCAAAGGTTTGTTTATATTGGATGTAAGGTCATCCGAGACTACTTGGTAAATAACCTTCAAAGAGAGCATGACTAAAATAAATATTCTATAGGAAACAAATGTATTGGAAGCAAACACAAGGATCGTTCAACCCTTCATCTTGTTTTCTCTCGATGGTTCATTTATCATGGGATAAATGTTTGAAACCCCCTTCCATCTATTCTTTGATACCTTGTCATTGTTGTTCAAAATGAGTTTCCCTAGCTTCCTCCATTCTGTCTACCCACGTGAGCAATGTTGTGCATTATGTTTTCCATAAACTATCAAGCTACCCATCATTCAATTTTGTTGAGAATCATTATCATAATCCATTACGTTACAGATATAGTGAAGAAAGGATGATTCGACCCTTCAAAATTGTTATATTTTTTTATCAAGATAAAATGTTCAAAAATATGATTTTGATGACTCATTTTTCCATGGAATGCTTGAGAAAAATTTTGGACGTCCATACCTCACGATTGATTGTTTTTCATTTTATACATCGATATGGTATCTTCAATGATAATTCAAAAGTATTGTAGCAATAGTATTGTCCGACCCTCATGCCAAAATCACCTATATGAGCATGTATACACTTGATAATTGCATATAGGTGCTTACAGTATATAGGCATTGGTCTCGACAAAATCATTTAGGTAGTGTTGGTCGATCCTTCCACCTTATCATCTATCATAATTATTGTTTATACCATACAATTTCGTTAAAATATTCTACAAGAATTATGTTCTGGAACCATTTTCATAACACACAACAAATGGATTTGTATTGGAGGGAGTGTCATTTGACCCTTCCTGGTAAACACCCTTCCCAAGAGATTAGGGATAATAAGAAATATTGTTTAGGACATCAATGTATAGAAAGCAAGCAAGATGGTCGACCAACACTTTAACCTGTTTTATCTACACATTTCATCCAACATCAAATAAATGCCCGTCTACCCCTTCAAAATATTCATTGATTCCCGGTCCCCATTAGTATGATTTGTCCCTAGTTTCCTCCATTCTGTCTACCTACTAGAGCAGTGTACTGCATTATGTCGTGCGTAAACTATCAGAATACTCATCATTCCAATTTTTTATCACTTTTTCATACAATGTTACATAACATCTAAAGTGAAGGAAGGATCATCCAACCTTTTGAAAATATTTGATTTGTTAATCAAGGTGAAATGAAATGTTTAAAAATGTGTGTCTTTTGACTCATTTTGTGTGGAATTTTTGTGAAATGTTCACCCTTCGTTGCCTCAATATTAGACATTTTTTTATTTTCTATACAATATTTTATCTTCAATGAAAGTTCATAAGTATTATCACAGTAGTATCGGTTGACCCTTCTGTCAGATTCACCTAAAGGAGAACACATTATACACTCAATAACTGCATACATTTTCTTGCAGTATATCCTTTATGTAGTGTTGGCCAATGAAACCATTTAGGTATTGTTGGTTGATCCTTCCACATTATCTTCTATTTTAGTTACTCTTTGCACTGATATGCATTGTTAAAATATTCTACTAGAATTATATTTTAGATCCATTGCTACAACCTTGCAACATTAAAACAACTAAATACCACACGACTACAAATATCAGAGTGTGCAACTTAAATTAAACACAACCACCATTAGTTTAAAGTTTAAATATAGGAATTCATTAAAACTTCTATTCTTTCTATTAAAACTCCGAATTTGTAATTTACATTTAGAGTCCTTGGAAAAACTCAAAACTATAAATTTACATTAAAAAAATAGAAATTTACAACTTCCCTTGTGGTCTTAGTCTTGGGTAGGGTTTACATTCCTTAACAAAATTTAAACCCAGAAATTTTATATCTTCTTGGTTGCTCTATGCCTATGGTTTTTTCTTCTCTACCTCTTCTGCAGACTTCCTCCTTCCTTCACGGCTAAAATTCCTCTTCACTATCTTCTTCTCCAATATTCCTTATTCTTCAAACTTCTTCTTTTTTCCATCAAAACCCTCGCACCCAGAAAAATCATTTCAAATTTAATGTTATTCATTAATGGACCATATGGTGATTATCAGTTTTTAATATCATTTGACTTGGGCATGTGGTGAAATAAAAATATTGATTTGGGCCTAATTCATGTGTATTCATTTATTTGGAATGAGTCAACCTTATGCATTGTTTAGAATGTGTATTCATTTTTCAATTAGAATATTGAGGTATGTCAAAAAGGTCCACATTCTGGCAAAGGATTCTAGGAACACTCTAAAGGTGTATGTTGCACTTTCCAATGATAGTTGGATTTCATTAGATGAAAACATAATTCAGATATTGGATAACTTGGAAATAATTTACTTAGAATTATTTCCACATAGATTATTTGGAAGGGATCTTCCTTGGCATCCATGTCCATGGCATGCAACTCGAGACTTGACCTTGAGCACCATAGATTGGTAACTCCAAATGATGACCCATTGACCTCAATTAATATTGAATGCATAAAATAATGTTCCTACTAGGCCTACTACACAAGCCAATATATATATATATATATATGAAGAGAGAGAGAGAGAGAGAGAGAGAGAGAGAGAGGGAGAGAGAGAGAGAGAGAGGGAGAGAGAAAGCTCTATCAAAACAATACGCTAGTAGGATTCAATCAAATCAAGGAGGAAAATCCTTCCATAGTATCCAATACTCGGTGTGAATCCATAACAACTACAAGTCCTTTCTGCTAGCTATTGGCATCAACATTTTATTTAACTATACTCCATTTAGTTCATGTGGGCGATTATTAATATGGGATCCATGTTGGGGTTGTGGGCTAATAGATTCTCAGGTTCATCGTTAGCTTGGATTGAATGGTAGAAATAAACACACACAACAATTGACGATGTATCTTCAGCTGGTGCTAATTTGGTTTCCTATCCAGTCATAGTTGTCGTTGATAACTGCCATGTTACCATGTATATAGAATTTGGAAAGATGGAAGAATTACTTATAGATTGTACATGAAAATGGCTGAGAAAAATATGGTCATATGGGCAACAACATATATGAAAAAAAGGACATTGAGTTTGTGATCGCCTAATTTTTTTTGGAGGAAATTCTATTGAAAGTTTAAAAACTAACCAATACACATCAATGGTATCAATGTGCATGTATGTAAAATATTTTTATACAACAACTTGGTCTAGGGAAACATATGAAAAAGGGTCATGCCGAAACTGCATCATATGGTTCAATATTTGGTTAGTATTGTGAGAATCCAATGAATCATATATCTGGGACAGTTATGAAAAGAAAGAAGAAATATATTTTGGGATGAAAAATGGAATGGGAAGAATCCTCTATTATTTAAATAAACTAAAATAAATTAAATATATAAGGCAATATCTGGGATTGACTATGTTGGCATACTATTTGGAATTTACCCCATCCTAATGAGGTCGATGTCAAGTGGAAAAAAGTAGAGAAATGACCCTTTGAAAGAAAAAGGAAAATCCATGATCTTCACCTTTCATACACCTAAAAAATCAAAATAGTTTCCAATCCAGGCCTAAATATTTCGATGGAAGAAAGAAGGTAAAGGGGAAGTTCATTGTTAACGAGTATTTAGTCCATTTTATAGAGTATATAGATATTCATAAACTCATATGTTGGGGGAATTTTGGAATCTATATGTGAGGGAAAATCATCTTGCTTGGCATGTCTAGATTTCCATAAAAATAAACATAAAAATATTTCAGAAGAATCTCTTACAAAAAAGGAAGAATTAGCCCCCTAAGATACAGTGGCATTAGAGGAAATTTGAGGTCTAAAATGGGCCTCCTAAGGAAAATAATAAAATAATAGTTATTAATTTTGGAGGAAGAATGAAAAAAAATACTTTTTGTGTTCATATTTTCGTCATATCTCCCTATGTTTTTACTCAAATTCTAAGTAGGAGAGCTCATTGGATGCAGAATTCAATTCTGCATCCAACAATTACCCACACTGCATACTTTTAATGGACCTTGCTACCCCAAAAACAAGAAATACCTGAAAAAATGTGATGATGACATCATCATCACATATTTCAGGTATTTATTGTTTTTGGGGTAGCGAGGTCCATAAAAAGTATGCGGTGTGGGTACTCGTTGGATGTGGAATTAAAATCCACATTTAACGAGATCTCCCAATTGAAATTTGAGTAAAAACACAGGGAGATATGTCGAAAATACAAACAAAAAAAGTAGTTTTCTGTTATGACAAATATGTCAATTCAACCATTATGGTTGATTCATTTTATTGAAATTATATTGGTTCTTGAATTCCAACTCACAAAATTTATTGTTGGCACGTTTACTTATAAGGCCCATTTTAGACCCCAAATTTCCTCTAATGATATCTCAGGGAATCAGAGGATGGGAACCACATCATTGTTAATATGCTAAAAAGGAGGAAGTTCATAATTTAAGGAAGTATGGCTCCAACAAAATATGATTGATGTATTATCTACTACATGCATCATGCAAAAAAAGGAAGAAACCTCCCTTTTGAGGTCAAATCAAACAAAAGGTATTGACTATGAAATAGAAGCGTTGCATCGACAACGCCATCGCAAGGAAAAATCAACGTATTCTAGATTGAGGAGAAGGTACCTAAGTCATGCGATACAAATCCATAGCAACTCATAATGGGCCTTCAGGCTTCACCAGTTCTCTCTTTGCTAAGAGGCTATGAGAAGAGTCGAAAAAATTCAGACGCAAGTTGGGATTTGGATCTTGTTGATGTATATGTAACTTCGGAATGTATTCTTCTATGTATTTTATATTATTGTAACCCGATGTTTATTCCGGGATGTTTCTATTATGTATTTGAG